>JAVYIG010011134.1:0-63152 GCA_035222895.1 Strongylocentrotus droebachiensis
GTGAGGCTATAATAGATATTGATCAATAATTCTCTATCAAACTCGCTCACTAGCAGTTAAACACATGTACACTTAGACTGCGATACATGCGTATGGAAAATTTACGCAGAAAATGGGATGCACAGCTAAATGCTACATCAATTGGAGAAATCCCCGTGTACATTATTGAATTGTACCACAGTCTTTAAACAAAATCTACCTCAATGTATAGGTTCCATTTATAATAAATATTTCAAATGACACTTTAAATGTTTTTATCAACAATGACTTAATCAAGACAATTTATGTTTTTCTAGTTTACTGGAACGTGTATAGATCTAAATGTATAGCTTGAAAAAATAATTATGCTAATTTTGACTGAATTAATTTCTGTTATTATTTCGATTCACTCTGTCCCTGAAAAAAACACCTGTTTGTAGAAAGCATAAACCCATGAAGTGAACCCATGTAGTGTGCTCCCATTGTTTTAGTTGATAACAACTTACAACGAAATCTGTGTGCATTTATTTGCAACATAATCAATGCAAACAAATGCTATTCAATATCTGCTCAAATTAGTAAACATACATTACCTATTGGCATGAAATATCCTTTACTAAATCCTTGGTTTACACACACTAATGGACCTCACATCCACCACAACACAATAACTTGATGAGCACAGGCTATATCCCCACCTATTCCAAATTTTGTCAGCTGTAGCGCAAATTAACCGCAAACTCCATTCGCCCATCCAACCAGGCACGCATCACGTCCTCCTGCCCTGTACCCTCATCCTCATGCAGTAGAACAATGATGAGAAGAAGATGGAACGATGCTCATAAAGAGAGAGAGAGAGAGGGAGGGAGGGAGGACGTACGTTGGGTGCCTGATTGACCTCTGGCTTCCCTCTCTAACGATGGCTACCCCCAAGCGCAGCTCTCCCGCTCGCTCTCTCTCTTTCTCACTCTCTCCCGCTCTCTGTCTCTCTCTCTTTCTTTCCCCCTCTCTCTCTCTCTTTCCCCCTCTCTCTATCTCTTCCTCTCTCTTCCCCTCTCTCTCCCAATCTCTCCCGCTCTCTCTCTCTTTTCCCCTTGCTCTTTCTTTCCCTCTCCCTCTCTCTTCCCCCCTCCTCTCTCTTTCCCTCTCTCTCTCTCTTTTCCCTCTCTCTGTCTTTCTCTCTTTTTCCCTCTCTCTCTCTCTTTTTCCTCTCTCTCTCTCACACTCTCTCTCTCTCTCTCACGTTCCAAAGATGGTTTTCCCCAAGCACAGCTCTCCCGCTCTCTCTCTCTCTCTCTCTCCCTCTCTCTCTCTCTCTCTCCACCGCTGCCGAATGGTATTACGAACGGCTCTTTTATTGATTCAGCGCCGGCGAGTGAAGCAAGCTCGCTGGTTGTGTCATGATGACAGACAGAGATGCGGCTATGGGCTTCATTGATTAACTGGCAGCATGGGGGAGCCCTTCAATCCAGCGCAAGGCTTGCATGTTGAGCCAGATTTTTCATATTCAAGTAAATCAATGGGTATGCCTGTGCTTCACTCCACCAAGCAGGTTGTATCGTGTACTCTATATTACTGCTTCAATGCTGGGGTACATGTATGTATTGTGTTGGTGTACTTTCATGGGTTTTTAATCTATGCAAACTGACGCTTCCCCTTTCATTATTGAAACTGTAATATAATCAAGCAAAACAAGAAAAATGCTACCGCACCTCTGCCAACATTATCACACTTTTCTACTATATTTGGTAGAATTTTTACTGCTATCAACTTTCACAATCATTTATCCAATCCTCGTTGTCTTTGATAAACTGTAGTTGATTTTCATTTCTAATAGGGTTTATGACACCGTAATTCATGTACAAGACTTACAACTTATATTTACCACCAATTGACTTTTGTGACCTTTTATCGCTCGCATAAATATCCCCAAAGCTTTCAGTTCATCACTTTATGAGGCAATATATATTGGTTTATAAGTTCATAATTCTAATAGTCCTTGAAAAATTTAGATAATAACTAAACATACAACATACAATTTGATGAAAATTGATCTCCAAAACCTTTTAATTTTGACCTTATAATCCACCAGTCTGTCTCTCTATGGTGATACATCCATTGACCAGGTTTATTCAAAACAATATCACTACCAATCAAAGCATTATATATTGGTTACCAAGCACTAGCATAAAAAACTTTAAGAAATTTAAAAATCAATAACAAAAATGGAATAGAACATTTCAAATTTGAAGTAAAGAAAAGCTTTGTCCACATAACGAATATGGATATACTTTGATCATTCTATGCTCTGCATACAAGATCTGTATGGATTACAAAACCAGACAAATTTCAACATTTCCCTTCTCCATCTTTTCCAATATCTGCTTGGCATGGCTATCACGTTGCCAAACAAAGGCAATATGTCTTCCCCTCAAACTACTTAGATACACTGTCTAAATTAGACCTCGCTCCCAAAGGTCATTCGTCCAAACAAACAGAGAGGCTCATGGGATATCCCTCTCGCTTCGTTATGCCTGATCATTACCACTCCGATCGTCATCTCGTGCCTGGGTATGGATAGATAGATGTGCGGTCATATGACCAGGACTCGGGAGAAAAGGGGATGTTTTTCTTTGATTTAGTTTGACAAATATAGACTGGTTTTGTCTTACAGTAGAGATTTCTCGCCTTTTTCCTCTTGGATTTCTGTGGCGATCATATGAGAGGAATATGAGCTTTAGATTTGCTCCAAGCCAATTTGCTTCTTTTAAAAGATGTTCATTTCAATCCAATGTTGTTGATAATAATAAAGGGCATCCAACTTCTTTCACCAGGCCTTGTCTGTTTGGAGCCAAAGAGGCATAAACTCATATAAATCGTTCCTATTTTCACGTAGTGACGGTAGTGAGGAAAATCTGCACGCAAATTGTATGTGATTTTCATTCACTGCCGTGAAAATAGGGACAAAATGTATTTACAAATAGAATTAATGCCCCTTCTGGCTCTGAACAGATGATACTTTAGAAATAGTAAGTCTTGAGTTTATGTTTGTCAAATTTGTCATTAATAATATCAATGTACAATATGCAAGTTATGATTTTAAAATAGCCATTAACTACGAAATATAGAGAGAGAGAAGACAATTGAATTTTACTTTTTATGCCACTGACATACACTGTACCAAGAATATATAGATCCGCTGAGAGCCAAAAGGGCATTCATTCACAAACTTGTATTCATTTTTCAAACTGTGCTAAACTCCTTCTACAGCTTTCAGCAGAAGATATGAACATGTTATATGTATGGAGCCAGAAGGGCACTGATGATATATTAGAGTATATGAGTCACTCAACGCTCTTCTGGATCTCAACAGACTGAGCTAACATCCTTCTATAGCTTTCAGCAGAAGATATGAACATATTGTAAGTATGGAGCTAGAACGGCACTGACGATATTCAAGAGTATATGAGTCAACACCCTTCTGGCTGTCAACAGGCTGAGCTAACATCCTTCTCTAGCTTTCAGCAGAAGATATGAACATGTTGTAAGTATGGAGCTAGAACGGCACTGACGATATTTAAGAGTATATGAGTCAACACCCTTCTGGCTGTCAACAGGCTGAGCTAACATCCTTCTCTAGCTTTCAGCAGAAGATATGAACATATTGTAAGTATGGAGCTAGAAGGGCACTGACGATATCAAAGAGTATATGAGTCAACAACCTTCTGGCTGTCAACAGACTGAGCTAACATCCTTCTCTAGCTTTCAGCAGAAGATATGAACATATTGTAAGTATGGAGCTAGAACGGCACTGACGATATCTCAGAGTATATGAATCACTGAACGCCCTCCTGGCTGTCACAGACTGAGCTAACATCCTTCTCTAGCTTTCAGCAGAAGATATGAACATATTGTAAGTATGGAGCTAGAAGGGCACTGACGATATCAAAGAGTATATGAGTCAACAACCTTCTGGCTGTCAACAGACTGAGCTAACATCCTTCTCTAGCTTTCAGCAGAAGATATGAACATATTGTAAGTATGGAGCTAGAAGGGCACTGACGATATCAAAGAGTATATGAGTCAACAACCTTCTGGCTGTCAACAGACTGAGCTAACATCCTTCTCTAGCTTTCAGCAGAAGATATGAACATATTGTAAGTATGGAGCTAGAAGGGCACTGACGATATCAAAGAGTATATGAGTCAACAACCTTCTGGCTGTCAACAGACTGAGCTAACATCCTTCTCTAGCTTTCAGCAGAAGATATGAACATATTGTAAGTATGGAGCTAGAACGGCACTGACGATATCTCAGAGTATATGAATCACTGAACGCCCTCCTGGCTGTCAACAGACTGAGCTAACATCCTTCTCTAGCTTTCAGCAGAAGATATGAACATATTGTAAGTATGGAGCTAGAACGGCACTGACGATATTTAAGAGTATATGAGTCAACAACCTTCTGGCTCTCAACAGACAATATATCCTTTTTTTTTCCAAATTGCATCTTATCATAAGATTAGGGTTAGTGTTTGTATATTTATAGACAAACAAGATGTGTTATCTACAGTGACCTCCCCATTGATGATAAGATTTGCATTGCCTTTTTAATTCTATATTATGAATTCAAATCGATGCTGAGATCAAGAAACCATTAGATATGGTCATGAAAATGTTAATATATTCTTCAGGAGGAAAAACAAGTCCACTTCAATTCAGACCTGGTAAAACTATAAAGCATTTCATAAATTAAAAAAAAAATGACATTGAGGCAAGTGGTATGTAATTACTCTTTTCTAGGGTAAATGTTATATAGCATAACATCCTGAATCAAAATATTGCATAAGGAAACATGATAAAGCATAATGTACACTTGCACATCGTTTTGAATAAGGGAACGATCAAGGTAAATTTGTGACGTGGACACTGGTTGTTAAGTACATGCTCCCACAAAGATTGCTCCTTAGTCAGTTTCATACTGTAACAAAAGACCTAACCCTAATTTAAACCCCAATCTTATTCCTAACCCAAATCCTAACATTAACCGTTTTGCAAACCTAACCTATAAGTATACCTTTGACGGAAAAACAAAATCACAGAGTAATTGCCGCCAGAGGAAATGGTGGATCGTCGTCAGCATCAAAATAGCCTGAAAATCATAAACAACGGTGAACTTTTCTCTAAAACGTGATTCTTTACGTGACATTTGTTTATATAATATAACAAAATTCCCCTTGTGGGAAAAGGCTATAAATCCATTCACGAAGAGATATATATCAACGAGGGTCATCCATAATCCAAATTCAGGAGGCGATAAGATCACCAGGGAGCCGAATAGAGGGGCTTGATTCCCATGAATTATTCATGAGGTTCCTTTCCACAGATGTGTAGCCCTAGGGGGCACTAGGTGGGTTTCCATTATACCTCAAGTTACAATTCTTGACCATTAGGATAATGAATCATTTTGATTGGTGTGTTGATATTATGGCCGGACGAGCTTAAACTTGAGAAATTAGACCGGTTGGTACTTTCTGAGAAATTTAAGTCTAAAGTTCCCAAAGTTTTCAAAGTTTCAAAGTCTCCATTCAGCAGTCCAAACTAAACAAGCAAGGCTTGCTTGAATCAGTTAAGCCCCAGTGAGCAACATGCATGGCACAGACGCACAAGCATTACCTGATTTTCATTTGTACACTGGATACGTTCGAAAGACAAGGACAGTGCTTGCACACTAGAGCATACATGTACCATGATCAAGAAATAAGTCTTGATGTGTCTACATCACAATTTTCCCACTGCTTGGCTAAACGGCGGTCATGAACAAGACCAGGGCAACAGGGAATAACAGCCAAAACTAGTTTTCCCAAGGCAGGGGTGAAATATTCCACTATTCCTCTTTTCATTATACAGTCAAACCTGCTTTAGCGACCACCTGTCTACAAAGACGACATTTTTTGTTTCCCTTGAAAATGGTTTCTCATTGAAACATGTACTAAAGGAACCTGTCGACAAAACCACTTTTTGTGTTTCCTTTGGGCGGTCGCTATAGACAGGTTCGACTGTATCAGCCTGTTTTGTAACCATGGGGTTTATTCCCCCGGATCAGAAATAAGCAGGCCTTGCTGAAATCTTAGGCTAATGAAGACAGAGCTATTGAATTTTATTTCTGATGGGACTGGAGAGAGATATATTGATTCAGCTTTCTGTATCAATCCTGCAGCAATGCATCTGCTCTGTAATCCAATGGTCAAGGTGACCTTGTAATCCGGCCCCTGTTTCACAAAACTATGTCATCCATAAAAGGGTTATGATAAATGATATAAGCTACTTAAATCATTGCATTTGATTGGCTGTGATCTTATTTCAAGTAGAGTTGTCACAGTTGTTGTTCTCATGAAACGGGGCACAGATTATGTGATGATTCTTTCCTAACTAGATCGGATTTTGTCGGCTGCCCGTAAGGAGGCCGCAAGAGCTATGTACATGTATCTTTAATGGTACTGATTAGATAGCCTTTGTTGCAGGAAGCCGATGATTTATAGGCCAGATGTCTGAGTTTTTACAAAACATTAGGAGCGATCAGTGGTTTATCTTTTCCTTTGTTTTGTTATAAGCTTTTTTTAAACTTTCAATCAATGCCAATTCATTCCATATATGTATTAAACATCAACAGAATGTCACATAGAGGGATAGATAGAGAGAGAGAGAGAGAGAGATGTGTTGATGATTAAAGACTGAAATTGAACATTTTAATTCAGATTTTTACTTTCAAAGATAATTGAATTCTTCTCTATAGTTTGATTCTCCAAGCTTTGATATTGTTATGAAGTACAGGAAAGCGTAAAACACCCCAAAATAATCTTCTCTTGGGAGGAAAGTGGGGGTCTATGGGTTTTTCTTTTTCTTTGACTGTGATATATATATATGCAACGAGAGGCAATGGTGACCATTCCTTGTGCTTTTCATTCATTTTCTCTAGAGAGCACGGCAAGCCTGAACTAAACCAGATTATGAAATCATGTTGGAGGCTGTATCGTGTAAGCTAGTTAGGCGACAAACATGATCAGATTACAACGTCATTATGTTACCCAAATCTGGGCGGTAATTACATTAGCCCGGAGACGCTTTTGTGGATGAGGAAACTCGGGAGGAGATGAGGCACATAAACACCCAGGGATGGGATGAGAAGATCACGCTACGCCGGGGGAAGGTGATGTGACTTTTAACATTACATTTCTACATTCAGCAGATGCATCTTGGAAGGGAAAGCAAAGACTTAAAGATAGGCTTGAGTTTTGGAGATGATAGAAAATAAATCCTCGCAGAATCCCAACAAAACTTCCACTGAATGTTCAAGATTACAAATAAATGACATGTGCCATTCGATTTGGGTAGAAATTGTATAGAGGCTTAGTAATGAGCATAAAAAAGATAGTGAAATCAGGGTACAAGTATAGGCCCGACATCATGTGCTTTTAAACACAGGTCCCTACACTGTATGTGAAAATGAGAGTTGTAGTTTTTATTGAAGATGATTTCCAGCAAGTTTTTGTGAGGTTTTTTTTACTGGTTCAAACAATCAATCTACTGCAGGATAAACATTCCAAAATAAATTGTAGCTATGTTCTCTTGACATACGTCCATTAGAGCCAGAGTGGCATTAACTCTGTATAAAGGATATGAATAATGATCTTCTGGCTCCAAACAAATGATATGTACCGTACACGTAATGTACATTTAACTGATGGAGAGTCATAAGGGGCATCTAATTAGGTCATCCAGTGATTACTCAACCTAAATTTAGCTCATAATTGCATTAGCCTGAGTGGCTAAACCCTTCCCAAATTTAAATCAATGGCTCAAACTGGGGGCGAGTTGACTAAAAATGGAAATTGGCTTTGAATGGCTAATAATGAGATTATAAAGTTTCAATACACTGTATTATCGGATCGTAATGGTACTGTTCTTTTTGACCAATTCTATCTTTCAAACATGCTGGGACCCGTTTCACAAACCCTTTTTTTCAATGACAAATGATCAAAATCAGTGACAAATCTGCTGATAACCAATCAGAAGCAAGGATTTCAGTAGCTTGTAACAAAAACTGTCATTTGTCACTGATGACAAGTTTTGTGAAATGACCCCCAGGGCAGCTCAAAAGACCATGCTACTACCGTAATCATTCTTCAAAGAATTGTTGTTCCCCAACCTGCAAATGTACATGAGTCATGAATTATATAATTGATCGTATTGATCCACAAAAAAGAAAATTATGTTGGCATGAATCAATCACAGCAGACAATGAAACATTGAAAATATCAACAAATGCTGTATATACTAAGATATGTGTTGGATTAATCATACACCTTGCACATTGTACATGCATGATTTATACTGTACATGTACATGTAGATATTATAAACAACTCTATAATCCTAGTATTATTTTAAAAAAAAACAATGTTGGGATTCGTTCATAGATGTAAAAAGATTAAAAACAAAGAAACAAACATCATGACAAGCCCATGAATAAGTCGTTATAAAAAAAAAATCATATTTTTTCATTATACATCTACTTAAGATATGAACATAGTGAGGTAAAGTATTAAGTGCAACAGACTACATATATTATGTGTATACATACATGTACACAGTTAATGCCAACCTTTACATTCAGCCTTCAGGGAGGATTCATCCAGAAATCAGGGAGGTTTCTATCAATTGCATACAGCATAATAGGAACAATCTTTCAACAAATCAGAGTTATTAAAATTTGTATGGAGTGACGTATCTAATTTTTTTTTAAATCAGGGAACCTCCCTGAAAATTTGACAGGGTTGGCATCTCTGCATACATCTGTGATATTTCTGCACGAGAAGGAATGCAATAAATGTACAGTCAATGCTCTGTATAATATACATACCCACACAGTGAAGTTTTTTTTCTTAACAGGTGGCTTTCGCAAATTAAATGTTAGACTGTTAAAATCAATGCAGTCACAAGCACAGATAGCCTGTAGAAAATTGAGATGGAAACTTGAACGATACAAAATTTGAAAATTTTAATAATGTTGATATTGTACTCACCACATCAATTAGAAAGTTAATAATCCATAACTAATCAACAGATACAATTCCTTCATTTGACAGAAAGCAGGATGTTTACAGGGCAAGCAAGTTCAGTACAATGTCACAGTTAACATGTGAATCTCGACTTCTAACCATTGACAAGTTGGTGACCTTTACATGCATAAAAATGACCTTTGACCCCAGAGATGGTGAATAATGTACAGCTTCTCTCATGACGTTATCATGTCTACTGAGAAGTGATCGTTCACATCCGCGACAAAACTGCAACAGTTTCAGGTCACAACAATGAACCTGATGAAATCACAAAGTGCAGTGTTTTTATGTTCTCTTCCAAAGAAACTATGCTTATGCAGTTACAAGCAGCTTTAGAAATCAATCAAAGATCAAATCGGTAGTATGCTGTAAAGCGGGACTGAGCGCCAAGTCGGTCAAGGGCAACAGCCAATGATTCCATGAATAGTCCATCAAATTAATCTATTAGCCCGGTGGTAAACACTGCAATCACTAGTAGCACACAAAAGCTGATAAATACACGACTTATTCCGAGGTAGTGAAATCAGAGTTTTGATCGTTTGTCCTTTTAAAAGGAATATTATTGATGGAGAGTTTATTTATAGACTACACACATAAAACATAAAATTGCATACAGGTGCTTTGGTGGGAAGGTTTCGTTTCATGAAAGCAATTTTGAAACTATAAATCACACACATTGGACGTTGCAGAACGGATAGTTTGAGCCTTTTTTCCACTCTTGAGGCATAATAACTCCTTTGCGTACATGTATATAATCCTTGACAGATTGTGTAGATATTTACATCCACTAGTTACAATGTAGTTGGCATTGCTTGCACATGGCTAAATGCACATACATGTTTGTGTGCAACGAGATCCTACAAAAAAGAACTCACAGCTGATGTTTTGCATACAAACATATACGAAGAAATGGCATGTAGGAGCTGCTCGCTGAATTGAGAGAGCGACGAGAAGCAAATTTAATGATCCGACAGAAACAGATATAATATGAGAAAGGAAAACACAGCAGGCCTGAGCAGAATGAAGAGAGGTCGAGAAACAAGCCGAAATGGGAAAAATATGCAAATTGAGGCTCGATGACTCCTGCATGTGGAGTTTAAAGCGAAGAAAGAAGACGAGAAAAGACACAGAAGCACAAGAGAAGTAGCAGCGGCGGCGGCAGAGGGTTGTCGTTCGTGTAAGAGCTGAGAGAGTGAGACTGCTGTGTGTGTGTGGGGGTGGATGGTTAGGTTCTGTGAGGGATGTGCATAAGGGGAGATGATGACGAGGAAACACAAGGGGGCCCTCTTGCTCCGAAGAAGGAGGATGCGGTGGAAAATTCCGGCACACCACAGCTCTCTGTGTACAAACGCTGGCTGGCTTTGCAATCAGTGGTTCAGCACATGGCAAGTCGTTCATCTCTCTCTCTCTCTCTCTCTTCCCTTTCTTTCTTTCTTTTTCTCTTTTTCTCTCTCTGTCTCTCCCTATTTTCTATATCCTTCTTTTTCTTTCATTTTTTCTCTCTCTCACTATATCTCTCCCCTTTTCTCTCTTTCTTTGTCTCTTTCTCCCTCTCTTCACCCTTCTCTGTTTTTCTTTCTGTCAATTTGCTTTCTTCCTGTGCTACCCTGTCATATTCTTCCTATCTTCAAAGCTATTTTCTCTTTTACTTTCTATTTTAAAACTTTCTACATCCTCTTTCCCAATTATTTTGTCTCTGTCATTCCTATACCTTCTACCCATGAAAAAAAATCAGAATAACATTTTCCATTTCACTCTGTAATCTTCAACACGTCTTTCTCTCTCTCTCTCTCTCTCTCTCTCTCTCTCTCTCTCTCTCTCTCTCTCTCTCTCTTTGTCTCTTACTAAAATAAACACAAGAGTAGTGCAATTATTATTCAAGGCAAAGAACGTTAGATGTTGAGGGACATGTCACAGATCTATAAAAACTAATCAGAGAAATTTAATTTGTGACGCAGTTCTAGTCTCTCTATCTTTTCCTCTATCACTCACTCTCTCCCTCCTCCTCTACCTCTTTCTCTCCCCTTCTCTTTCTCTCTTTCTTTCTCTCTCTCTCTCCCTCTCTTTCTCTTTCTCCTCCCCCCTTTCTCTCTAATTATGCTGGTCTCAGTGAAATCATCATGTTTCGTCTCTTTCACCTTTATTTCTAGACTATTTTCACCTTCTCCTCACCATGTTTTTAATTTGGCCCTGCCACTTTGACAAAGTGAGCATTGAAGACAACCTAAACTACTACATGTACTACTCTGTGTTCTCTTTCTCATAAGCCATTACGTGGTATTTTCACTCCCTCTTTCTCTTACTAAGGTGTATCAAAATAATGGGCTTGAGGAAAACTTCAGTATACCCTTTTCTTGAGTTAGAACCAAGTAAGGACTCTCTTCAAATGTTCTCCTGTTTATTGGCCATCCTTTCCTCTGTTTCTGCCTCTCCCTCTTTCAAATCCTCCTTTCCTCTACTCTCCCTCTTCCACCCTACTTCTCACTCAATCAATGATGCTGCAAATATGCCCTGTGAGAATACATACATGTACATTTTCTCCACTATGTGTTTCCTTCTTCCCCTCCTCCTTTCCCTTTTTACTTATCTTCCTATCCACTCTCCCAACCCATCTCTCATGAAGTAGCAAATAAAAAAACCAAGTGAAAAATAATGTTTTCATTTTCTTCATTCTGTTTGCCAATCCTTCCCTCTTCTTCCTCTCCCTCCAACTTCTCTTCCCCACTCCTCTCCTTACCCATCTCTCGTTCTTTCAATCAAGTAGCAAATATGACCTTATTCTGGGGTGACAAACCCTCGCTGAGGGACACGGCTTATTCAAACGAATCAGCCTCATTTGAGATGCACATATCTTGGGGGGAAGTTTGCTACGTGCTCAGACGCCTTCTATTGGAGGACGTGTAATAATCGGCGATAGCCACTTCACCGTCTTCCAATCTCCAGCGGACTATCCTTAATTCTGTTCTTCCTTACTCTTTCCTTGGCATGAATGCGCTTCTTTTCTTAGCTCTTTCTTTTTCTCATTCTCATACAGTTTCCCATCCCTTCTGGCTCTTTGCATTCATGATTTTTTATCCATCCATCAATATTTCCCTCTCCTTTCAACTATTCACTGGCCCCAATTTTCATTCATTCCATTCACAATTCATCTATCTTTCTTCTTCTCTTCTGTTCCTCCTTTCTCCGTGTACAAAGCCTCCAGTACAACTCCAGCCCTCCATTCAGTTTTCTTCCCTTCAATCCTACTTTCTCTCCATCCCACTCATCTTCCAACATTCAAAGCCATTCATTTCTCTCTACCATATATCCATTTCCAATTCTAATGATAGCCCTCTATTCTGTTCTTCTTCTATCTCACCATCAACATTCCTTCTATCCCTCCATCTTCTTATCATCCTCCAGACTGTGCATCTATCTTATGCCTCTGAGTTTCATGGTCAATGAACACCAGAACAGTATTTAATAGGTCCCTTTTCAATGAGCTCCACATAAATAATATATTTAAAAGCCCAAGCCCTACATTCATTTCTCCTTTAATCATACCATCAACATTCCTTCTATCCATCCATCTCCTACTCTTCCTCCTCCTCCTGCTCCAGACTGTGCCCCTTTCTTATGCCTCTGAGTTTCATGGTCAATGAATACTGGAGCAGTATTAAATAGGTCCCTTTTCAATGAGTTCCACATGAATAATATATTTAATAGCCCTAACCCTCCATTCATTTCTCCTTTAATCATAACATCAATATTCCTTCTATCCATCCATCTTCTACTCTTCCTCCTCCTTCTCTCGACTCTGCATCCATCCTATCCCTCTGGGTTTTATGGTCAATGATTATCAGAGCAGTAATTAATAGCCCCCTCTTAATGAATTCTGTATGAATAATTTATCTGGCCCAGTCTGTCTAAATGGATAGACCCCTACTACAGGCCGTCTGTCTCTTTATTTATGCACACTGAAGCTATGTCAGTGGTTCCAATTGTATCATAAATATGTAAATCTATTGTTTGATGACAGTTATTTTCCTTCAGTCAAGAAAAGAGATAGCAACTTGAGCACATTATTCATTTGAAGTTGGCGCAATATAAGTACTCTCTATATTATTCATTTTGCGAGGATTCAATGCACTTTACAGTTGTATAATGAAAATATGCTCATCTATAGGTATTCTTGAAACTGACAAAATACTGCCTAGATTTTATTCTAAATTTGCAGTCCTTTTAAGAACTGTATACTTACTTTTCATTGACTTAATCCATACCAAACCATAAGTACTATATTTAGTGTGTGGGTGATTTTTTTGGTTTCACAATCTGTTAATATCTACCAAAGATATCCCTACATGTAGCTTGTAGTCAAACCTCCTTCGGTAGCTACACAAGAGAGTTTGATCTGAATGCTTGACCCCCCCCCCCCCCCGAAACAAAAAATAATAACAATGGGCAATTGCTTCAGAATGGGACAAAGAAATAACCTCAACCTCTATACATAAGGTGCTATAAACATTGGACTACTCCTACTACTACTACTACTACTACTACTACTACTACTACTACTACTACTACTACTACTACTACTATTACTACTCCTGCTACTACTATTATTATTACTACTACTACTACTACTACTACTAATACTACTAATAATAATAATAACAACAATAATAATAATCATAATTATAAAGGGCTGTTTTACAAAATTTACACTCAGAACTGGCACTCCAGATATTTGCCGTCTGTACTTGCAAGGACAATATGCTTTGGGGGAGCTAATCAAAACCACAATTGCTCTGTAAAAGGACAAATGCTAATGACCGAGAAGCCCAAATGGAAAGTTTCTGATGGCTGGCTTGACCTATAACTTGCTTGCCTGCTATAATTGAAAAACATTCTAGCCATTATGGCCAAGATCTATATTTAGCATCCAGTTGAAAAATGCTTGTGTCACAATGAATCTTAAAATAGAGAGAGATAACTACTCATCTTTTTGACATAAATTGAGAACTATTTATCAATGTGTGCCTTTTTAAAATTCCTAGTTAATGCAGCGTTTGATCTAATTGATGCTTGAAAAAAATCTCCGTACCAACAGAAAAATTTAAATATAAATAAAAACATAAATAACAATCTTTTTAAAATGGGAACAAAATATAGAAATGGGCAAAGGCTTTAGAAAATATGCTGCACACTACTGCGGTTGTAACCATCATAATCACAAACATTTCCTTCATCCATCTACGGTTACTGAAGAGCTTTTAAATGGCCACTTGCAACATGGCTTTAATTTTGCGGACCCCCGCTCATTAGATCAATAGTCCTTGCTTACATAAATTCTCCTAGGGACTCGAGCATATTTGAATTGGGAGAGCGGTCCTGTAATTTGAGAGGGAAGAGACACTGGGTAGGGTAGAGGGCAAGAAGGGACCTATACCACCATGTATGTTTATTTGATCACGCCAGTGAGAAGTGCCCCCCCCTCCCCCCCCCCCCCCCACACACACACACACACAGCGTGGTTGGATTGGAGGGTTTCGAGTGAAGGGTTTTGTAGCCACGGAAAGAGAACCAAAAACAAATGCAGCTTTTTATATCGTCCTGACAAGTACCGTCAGCTTTTATGTTTTCACAATTTAACAAAATTTAACAGCCAAGTTAGTTGGTACCTTTAAGAAATACTGTAGAATCTCATTAACGCTTTACTTTAGACAACCTAGAAGCATTTTGCTGTTAAATTTTCAGTATATATATGTTGTAAATATTAATATGTTAGACAAAATGGCACAAATCTGTATTTGGTATGAAGTAATTACTTCATATATAAATATACTTTCTCTCCCTCTCACCTCTCTCTCTCTCTCTCACAATATTTGTGTTGCATCATGACAAACCAGTCCCTTCTTTCTTTGTCTCTCATCTCCCCCCCCCCTCTCTCTCTCTCTATCTCTCTCTCTCGCCCTCTCAACCCTCCCCTTTTTTCCTCTCTCTTCCTCTTCCTCTCTCTCTCCTTCTTTCTGTCTCACTCTCTCTCTCTTTATTACTCTCCCACTGCTCATCTCCCTCCCTCTTTCTCCCATCTCCCTCTCCCTCTCCTCATCCTTATACCAGACTGCAAGCTGACACATTGGGCCTCTAATGAATACATCAACAAGAGCGCAGATTACCATCCAAGACAACCGACATGGCAGCGCGCAACACACATCATCTCCGATGTCATCCCAAAACCCATCATGAATAAAGCAAGATGGCTTCTCCCTACACGCAGGCAACGTCCTTTGACGTAAGCGATCTGCCACGAGAGGGCAATCTATAGCTGATATACACTGTACATGGTTATCATCTCGACGGCTCGTAAGATGACGACGAGGGGGTATGGTAATTTGAGCATCCGTTCTAAGAGACTTACAACAAGCCAGATCTTGGGACCGTGCTTATCATAATCACATGATACGTGTGTGCATTCGACAACCGAGTAATATTTGTGTGGGTTCAGCTTACATCTGGGATATGGATATTGCCTAACTTGTCGGATGTGTCTAACTTGTCAGATGTTCCTACTCCCATACTGCATGCATGTCGCTTTACCACATCAATTTGTCTTTGAATCATTCACATGTAGAAAAAAGCTTGTAACAATAAAGACATCCATTTGGGTCAAGTTAATGTCTTATTGTTTTGCCTACAGAAATTACTTCAAATTCATAACGGGTTATCGAATGATCTCATATTTTATTAGGCAATACACAAAGCTATCATAAATGCATCTCAAACGATTTCACCCAAAGAAATTGCATTCATGTTTTCGATTTGAGAGAGAAGATGAAGCATTGCATTTTCTCAACTATTTACATTTTCATGTACATGTACATTGTACAGGTATGTCATTTAACTGAATAAAAATCTTAAAATTAGGAGAAAAAATATCTTGTGCCAAAAGAAAACTAACAATTTTAACAGCTTTTAATGTGTCACGGGATGGCTTACATGTAGGTATTCCTCCTTCATTATAACAACAATCGCATAGCTCACTGTTACATGGGGAAATACACAAGACCAATGAGATATATTTCCTGTTTGTTTCATACTTAAAACAACAAAACTATATGACCTATTTCATTTCCATGGCAACATTTAATGCTTCTTCAGGCCTTCTTCATTTTCTGCCAAGGACCGAAATCATGCATGCCAATTGCTTCTTTCATCTACTCTTTGACATTTTACCCTTCTCTTTTCTACTTTTCAAAGCACACATATAAATGTGTATCTACATGTATCTTATTCATTCATTTACATGGTTATATGTACAGGTACATGTACTGTATGCTTCTTCTGGCTATTTCAGTTTTCTAAACATTTCAGAAATCAGGCATGGATTCTTGAAGTGGGAGAAATAATTAGTTTGCTTTGTATCTCAACCCACTGCACAATTAAAACAGGATGTACTTGTACACTGTAGATACTGTGTTAAAAGTGCGCTTCTCATACACTGAAACAAGAATTAACTAAAGCATGCATTGGGTTTACATGTATTTGCCAATTTTCACAAGAACTGCAGGTAGAACAGGAATCTGGATCGATTGGCAATATTCCATCAGAAGAGGGCAGCATACTATATCATTTTGAGTGGCACATAAGGTGATTTTTGTGAATCAATGATTCTCTCTCCTCAAAAATTACAATTCTCCTTTTATTCATGAATTGCCTTAAAATTTAGTGACATTTTCTACTACTCATCACAATATATTGGACTTCATGACTTCTTTAACAGTTATAGGTCACTGATGTTTGATATCAAAGGCAATCTCTGTACCTCAAAAAGTCTTAAATTGCAGATTTTTTTTCTTTCTTCCCTACACATATTAATCTTTTTATGATTGTGTTGTTATGGAGCAGGGGAGAAAGGGGGCAGGGGAGAAAGGGGGCAGGGGAGAAAGGGGGCAGGGACCTGCATGTAAATCAATGATTAAGAATAATTATCACTGACTTAATTTGCTATGGAAACACATGTATAACACTATGATAGCCAAACAGGTATGACAGACATACAAACAGGTATGACAGACATACAAACAGACAGACAGACAGACAAACAGACAGACGGACAGGCATCCAATGCACTTACATTGATCATGGCGTTGGATGTTATGCGGAACAACGTCGCCCTCTCGCTGATGCCCTTCAAGCGGGACGAGGCCTGCCCGGGGTCCTCTGTGGTTTCTAGCTCGGAGAGCGACCTCTGTAGTGCTGCGCCGTGCTTAACGATCAGATCGTTGCAGGTGTTGAGGTCCTCTAGTTTGCTGGTGAGCTGGCGGAGCGTGGTCTGTACCTCGTTGTGGTCTGTCTCTTGAGGATGCAACTTTTCATCATCATCTGCAAGAAAAAGAAGAGAAAAAAAAGCTGATTTATTTCTATTGGTATAGTTTAGGCTTTTTTAAATATAAAGTTGAGTTCAGGGCCCCATTTCATCAAACTTATCATCAGCGACAAATGACAGTATTTGTTATAGGCAAGTGAAATCCTTGATTCTGATTGGTTATAGAAATTGACTCAGTCATGCTGGAAATCACATGCACTGCACACAGAAATGTATATATTGGACTACACGTGCGGCATGAAACAGTTCGGTCCAATCTCATCAGCTATGACTCCTCATATTTTGAATATGATGGCATTTGAAGAGCTACACTTTTCACTGGCTTTTTCTATCATGAAATTTTTCCAAACTGACATAAAAAGATTTAAGAAAGCTAACAAACAATTTACCACCTTCACGAGAAATCAACAATCTCTTTAACTGAAAAGGAAAAGATGATTGGTACTACAAAATCGGAGAATCACGATAAAGAGCTATAGTTAAAGGGCAAGTCCACCCAAAAAATAACTTACAATAGAAGCAGAAAAATCAGACACACCAATCAAAAAAGGTTTGAGCAAAATCGAATAACTATTAAATGAGAAAGTTATACATTTTTGAAAAAGTATGTAAAATAGTGCTGTAATATCACGGATATCTCCAATTCCGTTTAACCGCCAGTCAAAACCGGACGGTTTTCGGTTAAACGATTAAAAAAAAAAAAAAAATTAAATTTAAATTTTTTTTTTAAAAAAAAACAAAAAACTGTGAGGTGCATTTGAAGGCGCCGATTTGTGCTTTTGAACTTGTCACTAATAATAGTAACAATGTTGTTTTTAGAAGAATGTGTAAGATCATCAATGTAAATTAAAAACAGTAGAGGACCTAGGATAGAACCTTGTGGTACGCCCTGTGTAAAAGTTGGATGAATTATTATTAAACTTCATATTGAGATCTACCGTATTACAAAGATTACTTTTAAACCAAGATGACAGACAAATTGGAGTGTTGTTCTAGTTTCCAAATGGCGAGTCAACACAAAGATTACTGAGCTGGAAGACATTGCCAGGCATAGTGCCAGGTTGAGGGGCATAAATCAAAACTTAAAAAAAAAAATATTAAAAAAAAAAAAAAAAAAAAACGGGATAACGAAACCGTCCAATTTGAAACGGAATCCGCCATGGGCGGTCGGATACCGACGGTTAAACGTTTGACTACAGCACTAATGTAAAACCATGGACCAATGGAAATTGTGGCTAAACTGATTGCACCTGGATGGCTCAGATATACAATGAAAGGATGTCTGAAGACTTGTTCAGATATGGCGAGGTAAACCGCCGCAAAAAAAGCAGTTGTCGCAACATGTGCGCAACAAAGGACTTGCCATATTCACTGAGCTCTGTGTTTAAAGATTCAGAAATATGAAGTGTATTACAACTTACATGTATGTATGTAATGATGTACGTCATCATAAAAAACTGCAGCGATTTTGCCGTGCGTCATATCTGAACGAGGCCCAATTTTTCTACATTTCAGCTTCAACCACCTCCAATGTAGCATACAAGTACATGAACATGAGGAGGCAGAAGCTGAACAAAAACACTTCAACTGTGGTTCATTTTTTTCATCATTCTTCCAAATGTTCTGCTAGACCCCCTATTTTTTAGTGCTGCGTGTACTGCAACCAATAAAAATACAATTAACATAGAGCATTCACCACTTCCAGACCTATTCCTCTACACATTGACAAACTCTGCCACTGATAAACATACTACTACCGATATGTGGAATGGAGATTTATTATTTGTACAGGCACCCAACACGACCGGATTAAATCAATATCGAATGCAATCTGTTGCTTTTTCCCCAACTTATTACATGGATGTGATTTTATTAAATTACAATGAAAGCAATCTGTTGCTTTTTGCCAACTTATTACATGGATGTGATATTATTGAATTACAATGAATGCAATCTGTTGCATTTTGTCTACTTATTGCAGGAGTGTGAATAACATGATTCTATTGAATAACATGTGTACATTACTTGTATGTATCTGGGACTATTGATTCTTCAGATGCTTGCAGCAATACTGAATCTGAATTTGTTAATAATATTGCTTATCTATTAAACACCATGATTGTTGCTCATACACTAAACATTGTCTGTTCAAAGCTAGTTGGGCGTTAACTTTGTGTTAAAGTGTATGAATTAATGCCCTTCTGGCTCCAAACAGACAGCATCATGTATCCAAAAGAAAGTCTTAACAGGACAAGTAAAACAGAAGAGTATTAAAGGAATACTAAGGAAGATACAAAACTAAATAAATTATATATTATTTTCACTTATTCCTTTTCAATAAATAAAGTCAATAAGCCAGTATTCTAATCCAGCAATCAAAATTTATTTGGTTTAATCTGGAACAAATAGTTGACCCAAATAGGACATTCTATTTCTTTAGAGATGAATTGGATAGCTGACATCAAGAGATACAATTACAGAAACACTAGATATTAGTTCAAAATGCTGGATAGATTTACGCAGGAACTGATGCCTCTACAAAGAAACACTATTGTTTATGTATTAAAATACAACGTACATGTAATGTGAACCTCAAACAACCTCAAAGTGAACTTAAACAAAGAGGGGTCGCAGACGCTCCTACATGTATAACCTAATTACATGTATGCTGTAATTAATACATGCCAACTATGAAACGTACAGCAGAGTTCACTCCATACAGTACACGTACGCTTAACTATGTAACGCAAGGTCACGTCAAACAAATACTTGAGTTTTAATGTTGGGATAGCATATCATTTTTTCAGTGCCAGAAGGGCATTAACTCTGTGTTTAAGTTATATGAGTTAAGGCCCTCCTGGCTCCGGCAAGATGAACTCTTATTGGCATTTAACCCTTGAAAGCCCAGTTATCTCTACAGCTGATTAATAAATCGACTTGTACTTGAAAATCCTCAAGCACTGTTAATTTTTAACTACTGAGACTCTTGAAGGCAAGCTTAAATAGAAATAAAATGAACATTTATCATGGCTGTCTTGGCCGGGGTTGCTTTTCACAGGTTTCCCCAATGCTATGCTGATATCATGAGCATCTCATCTGTTCGGAGCCAGAAAGGCATTAACGGTATACTTTGACACAGAGTTGACAGAAATTTAGGCTCTTCTGGCTCTGAGAAGATGATCTCGCACAGCTCTGATTCTCCTTTCAAGCAGCAGACCATTTTCCTCAAAATCTGTTTAGAGCCAGAAGGGTACTAACTCAGTGTTAATTCAGTGTTAAACTTTGTGTTAACTTGAGTTAACGCCCTTTTTACTCTCACTAATTCAGTGTTAATTCAGAGTTAAACTCAGTGTTACAACTTGAGTTAACGCCCTTTTTACCCTCACTAATTCAGTGTTAATTCAGTGTTAAACTTAGTGTTAACTTGAGTAAACATCCTTTTTGCTCTCAGCAGAATAGCAGATGAAACCAATTCCTTTTTCATTTCCATATAATTGCTTTAAACAATTGAAAAACTCTCATGTATCTAGAAGGCAAAATGAATAAGTTAGGAATCCATGAATAAATCACAATGGAAATAAAAAGAATATGCACAAACTAACGCAAAAATTCACTCCAAATCGTTAGAATAATGGCATTTAATCTTGGCTCAGGGCACATGAACCCCCAATAGATGTTGTTTCAGAGAATCCATATTTTACGACGAAGTTACTACAAGTAATCATCATATGATTGCATACAAAGACTACATACATGTACATGTATAATTCCAACAAGGGTCTGCACTTCAAGACTATTGTCAGTCTGTGAATGCAAATGAAATGTTCCGCATGAAAATATAATCATATGTTTGATAAATGTATTCATCCAGATGCACTGTCAACATGGCATGCTACTGTGCTGACATATTCCAGTTAACTCTAAATATTGAATGCAAAATCTACATGACTACATGTATTTATAGCAACTGGATCATAATTAATTGCTTGCTCAAGTATGGTTTTATAAGGAGATTCCTTTTTCTTCTTCAATTTAACAAGACAAAAAGGGTAAAAGCAATTTTGTCCATGATTCAATACCTGTTTGAAGTAAAGATACTACAGTATCTCCATATACTATATACCTACATGTAATCAATGTAATCACATCATTCTGTGTCTTAAATTATTCATTGAATATATATAAAAAGATGCAGATTTTTCTTTATATTTTTAAATAGCTGACTCAAAAACACATACTGTAGTATTTAAGCATATTTTTATCAGAACAAATGGTCCTCTCCTTTGGAAAGATGTACAAGATAAATGCCCTCAGAAATAAAATACTAACTAGTAACTACATAGCTATTCATCATGGGTGCAATTAAATATAAATGTACAATATATAAGAAAAATAATCAAGTATATTATACAAGTGTGTTAGATATGGCCCCTGTGCCCAAAATAAAGTAAACATATATACCTGAGTATTTCATTAAAGAGCCCAACACAGACAACCTACAAATGTATGTACATGTAAAGTATGTTTAGTACAAATAGCCATGCTTTCATACTGTGGCAAGAATGAAACTCTGCATTTAGCCATCTCTTGCCGGAAAATGGTGAATATATATATATATTCAGAGCATGAACTCTATGTTAATGTGACATTTAGGATATGGCCAACTAAAAAATGTGTCTCTCATTCTCGCTCATAACCTTTTAGTCAGGCGACACCTTTTTTGTCCTTTTTTTCTTTGGTAAAAAGGTTTCTTTTTGTTGTCTCCTAGTTCTCTTTCTTCATAAGATGTGTCCTTGATGTGGTCCAATCTCCAGAATTTGCATTTTAGTGAGAAATCACTAATGGTTTGAGAGGCGTGTATTCTTTCCATTTAAAGGTTTTCATTTTCAAGCTACATAAAAGGGAATACCGGTAGTAGAAATATGCCTTTATTAAATTGAATGCAGTTCTTTAAAAATATGAATCAATTTAAGTTTTAACCGTTATCTGATTTTGATGAATTTGTTTATTACATAGCAATTCAATTGGAACAAATTTGAATGTCTATACCATGTACATTGTACAAACAACATATTTTTTGCAAGTATTCTCTGGTATTTGTATTATCTACATATACATGTATCTAGATGTACAGTACATGTATATGACTCATTCAGAACCCAGCACAATTAGCAACAATTTACAGTTATATGATTATTTCGTTATTTTTTACAAAGAATCTATATACTGCAAAGCAATCGATAATAAACAAGCTGTATTCATAAAATGTGAATATTTGAATACATGGAGTCATGATAAGAAATGAGAAAGGCAATTCATTTTGATACATTTTGATTACATAAAACCATGTAATAAATATGCAAGGCATGCATGGGCAAGGCATGCAATCCTGAAACCATATTCCACTGCTACTTCTTTTTAAAGAAGGCCTACAAACACAACTGTAAAGACTTTCAAGAAAGCGATGGCAGGGAAATTTGAAACCCTCGTTTTTCTTATAGAATTTCAAAAGCTGGCACAAAAGGTTATTAAAGTTACTGAATATCTTTGCGATTAGGTTGCCCAAGCCAAAAAGTACTTTATAGAACATCAATTTATAAGCATCAACCACATGCTAAACCTACTTTTTTTTTGTTGCAAGTACAATGTGACATCGTGCACTTCACAACACTGGCAAAAAAAAAAATCAAGTTAACACGTAACCATTCCAAAACATGTAATTTAGTATTTCAACTTACTCCAGTCATCCAAAGCAAAAATACAGTGATGCCATTAATACCAAGTTACTGCATAAGTAACAAAAAACAGTCTGTGGTATTAAATAAAAACACATAAATTACAGCTGAATGAAATGAAACCCAGAACTGAGAAGAAATATTGATCATAATGAAAGCAAATTTGAATACCTTTAGGCCACTGTACGAGTGTCCATGGCAGCCCAGCTGAAATAAAGCAGGAATATTTTCATGCAATAAAATAAGAATGTAGATTAAAGTCTAAAGGCAATAAACAACATCAATAAAGAAAAGAGGGAAGAATATGCTTTATATCCTAAAACTATGTTAATTTAAATATTTTCAAGCATAAAAAAAAGGATTTAAATAAAGGCAATAAACAATAACCTCAATAGGAAAAAGAGGAAAATATATGTTCAACATCCTAAAAACGTGTTTAAAATATTCACTGACCCCCCCAAAAAAACTAAATTATATGTGAATGTTGACAATATCCGGAAAGATATGAATTTTTCCCCATAACTGATGACAATATGTGAGAAAATCTGAGCCATTCAAAGTTTTTGTGTTCTGTCTGTTGACAAAATGACTAGTACATGCACATGTAGTCATGTATGACTTTTTTTCTATTCTTCAATTGACCTATTTTTCAAAGTATTTTGGTTCTGTTGACAATATGATTAGTACATGTACATGCAGTCATGTATGACCTTTTTTCTATTAATTTGATTTCAAAATGGTTCGTGTAAATTCATGACTTGTAATGCTGCACCGACTGACGGATTAAGGGCGGCAAAACTGACCCATGCCTACCCCCCCCCCTGAAACCAAAGTGGCACACTTTAACTAAGTGCACTACTCCAAGAATATTCACCTTCTTAGGTGATGGCCTTCTCTCTTTTTTTTTTTTTTTGGGGGGGGGGGGTGTTACAAATATATGTTGGAATATTGTGACCCTCCAATCTACAAACTTCTGGATTTGCCCCCCCCCCCCCCCCACTGCACTTGTAGCACTTCAATAACCTTAAAACAAATATCTCAGACATCACCTCAGTTGCTAAGGCAACAAACAAACAAAAACTGAAATAAGATACAGCAAGGGAAAAGGATAGTAAATCAAAATCAACCTTCCAAACCCCTAACAGATAAGGCTTATAAAGCTTTTATCTACTTTTATCCCATATTATTCAACAGAGTTCACATCCTTCTAGCATGACTACATGTACATGTACATGTATATACTCTAGTCTGTTTGGAGCAAGGACATTTATTCTGTGTAAAATGAAGTCAATAATAAATGCCCGTCTTGCTCTAAACAAATGATACTGTACATGATGTCAAGTCAGGTACAAGGGCATGTCAATATTTATGAGGCATGAAGAAGAAGGAAAAAAAAGAATATAAAGTAAGATATTTTAGAAAAGGATATGAATAGGAAATTTCATGCATGAAAATCACAACCTTGAGTCAGATTTCATTCCCACCCCCACAAAGAGAGTCAATCATAAAAAACTTAGAAATATTCTTGTCGGTCTAAATAATGCATGTACTGTACAGTGTACAACAAAACCCATTACAGTGCATGTTGGATTATAACCCCTGTAACGTTTAAATTATGTACACAATACAAGTCAGTTTTAGAGAGTCAATCAACAACAAAACTTGAAAGTATTCATTTCGGCCTGAATAATGCATGAAACAACACAAACACAATACAGTGCGTGCTGGATAACCCCTGTAACATTATGTGGACAACACAAGTCGGTCAGTATCATGTACATGGTCGGTGTGATACTCATGTTCATGCACGTCCATGTTTCATGTGCATACAATGTAGTACATAATATTGCACAGAGCCAGCACAGACAAGAATAAAATGATGACAGCAGTAGTAAAGCGAGTCGATCATAAATTCTTGGAAGTATTCATTTCGGCCTAAATAATGCACGAACAACATAAACTCAGTACATGTTGGATAACCCCTGTAACATTACAAGTCGGTCAGGTACTGTACATGACATGGTCGGTGTGATACTCATGTTCATGCACGAAGTACACGTCCATGTTTCATGTGCATACAATGTAGAACATAATATTGCACAGAGCCAGCACAGACAAGAATAAAATGATGACAGCAGTAGCCGCCGCCCCCCCCCTTTCTTCTCTATCAATCTTCCTTGAACCATCCACACAACATGCTGGTATGTGGAGTATCATTCCTGATTGTATAATACAGGCAAGCTTTACTTTAATAATAGAGTAAGTTTTCCTCCATGTAAAAAGCTTAAGTATACAGTAGGGGATATCTTCTTTCTGCCCGAGGTAACAACATACAAGATATATCTGCACTACAGATAGTGCACCATTCTGTTAAACATGTACATGACACAAGATAGTCAAGACTTCAAAGAAATCAACACAAGGGAAATTTCACTACCTTATTCATTGTAGTGCCTAGATAGAATTCATGTTTGGATTATGTAATACTACACTTTTATTTTTACACACTTCAATACATGAAGGTGAAGCACAAAGCTTTTAATATTGTTGATTTTTTTATAAGGATCTTAGTCATGTTATTATTTACTATTGTAATTTAGAGACCCGTTACACTCAACAAAGTATATATTATAATATTATACACCTCCTTCTGGGTATGTGACCCAAAGGTCATTATCCAGCTAATAACATGTCACTAGAGCTACAATGCAACTGACCTAGATACGTGTGTACATTTATCATAGGCCTATCTCCATCAGCTCGAGTTTGAAAAATAACCTGCCCAGTCTTGGTGAAGTTACAAGCACTGTACACAAAAAAGATGTATTGTACATTGGGCAACACAAACATGTGGCATAAAAATCTGTCACAATTTTTATGTTGATACATGCCATCTTTAGAATATGAAAGCATTTGAAGAGCCATTCTTTTCAAGGAACAATTTTTATTTGATGTTCTTCCACACTTGCATAATAACAATAACGCTCACAAATTATTGTTCACCTCATCCCAAAACTCAACCTTCTCTTTAAACTGAGCTACTTGAGGACACTATTTATTTGCTACATACATGAACATTATTCTCTCACTAATAACAACTTTCTTTGAGACACCTTTACATGCACCTGTACATAGGAGTTCCACAAACAAAATCAACTAGATAAACCAACAAATTTTTTAACAATAGTCAGGAGGCCCTCCCTTGGACAGAACTTTTACAAGGTCAGTCCCAGGGGCGCTGACAGACCCTGACGTCACGTTACCTGCCCATAATCTGTCCCCAGCCATGGCGCCACACGAGCCGGCGCACATCAGCCAGTTTCCCATGCGAGAGCCGGTCGAGCCGGCCGGCAAACACGAGCTCCTCGTAGGCGAGACGTCGGTCGCATGCATGTACTGTACACGAACATTGCCAGCAGTTAACAAGATTAGTTAATCCCACTTGCTGTAAACAAGCACTTGTGATGGCATGGCAGAGGGCGAGGTAGAGAGGGAGGGAGAGAGGGGTAGAGAGAGGGGTAGAGAGAGAGAGAGAGAGAGAGGGCAAAAGAGGTAGAGAGAGAGAGAGAGAGGGAGGGGAGAGAGAGAGAGAGAGAGGTAGAGAGAGTTGGAGAGAGAGGTAAAAGAGAGAGAGAGAGAGAGTCAAGCTCATTACATGATTAGCCAAGCAGCTGACTACCCCAATGAGCCACAGCAATGACGACGCCACATTCCACAGAGATCTCGTTGGATGGGTCCAAGGCAAGGTGAGCTTTGACAGATTAGAAAACTATTCCAAAAGACAGCTACATGTAGCAAGATGATATGGCAGACAAACTAACCAGACTGACAGAAAAGTTACATTCCAGGATGTATATATCCGCAGTATTGCAACATGCACTTTCCAGATCATCTGAATGCACGTTACAATTCAATCATCCTTTGCATTCGTGGAAGTTGTTCTCCCTAGCTGTTCCCTCAAAATGCTCGATCAGGTATGCATTTGCATTTCTATACCTACTTGATTTTCAAATACAACATTCACGTGGTGTAAAGTCAGCAGTGGCTCTGATTTTTACCCAATGATTCATTCGCAATTTCCTTCCAACAATATAAAAAAACAAAGCGACACAAGGATATCCATGTCATGTCGGATCCAAGAAACATCAAGAACTGCTTCCTGTTTATACATGTACCATAAAGTCACTTTCACAAATGCAAACCAACTGTTGATAATTAAATGTTATTCATACGGTGGACAACAAATCTATACCGATTCTTTCTAGTTACTTCAAGCTGATATCCGTCATAACTGGCTACTTTTGAAGCAATGCAATTTCCAACCCATTTCCGTGAAAAACGTCTCACAGAAAATGCGCATATCGGATGGGTGTTGCGAAAGGATCACTGAAAGTTCTTTGACTCCACCTGCTAGGCGGGGACATCATGAATCCATGGATAGACTGACTGGATGCCAATGCGATTGACCCTACCCTGCCTGACTAAAGCAAGCCCACTCCTTTCAAACATGACATACATGTAAAACAGATACTAGTAACTTTGCTCACATGAATGTTAAAAGTAAACATACATGTACAGTCATGGTACCATCTTTTTTCTTACACTTGCCGCTCATTAGGAAAGAAAGACAATCATGCTTAGGATCACATTAACATGTTGACTACTAAATTCAGACATTCCCATATTAAATATAGGATTAATAAAGGAACTGCCCAGTTCAAGAAGGCAATAAGACTACCATCTCGGTGCATTTTATTTCAATGTGCATCGGAGGGGAAATCATAAATGCATGACATACAGTACTGTCAGTAGTCAGCAAACTTCCTGTTTCTTTTAAAGCTATCTTTAGTATCATTTAAAGGTAATATACAATTTTGGTAAGGCTCCGAAACTGCTCCTTAGACTTCTTTGATTCTGGTTGATAAATAACAAAATACTATGCATGCACAGTTCCAAGCCGTCAGGATTATTTCCCTCGTTATGTGCATTGCTATTAACTAACGAGAGGTAGTTCCCACTGAACACCTGGGTGGAGAGAAGCAACGCATGTAAAGTGCCTTACTTATAGATATAATTTCTATGCAGGGATCAAACCAACGACCTTTGCACTTCCAATCAAGTTTTTAAACCACTTGCTTACGAAACCTCTACAACTTTCAATCAAGTTTCTATTCTTTGCTACCAAACAGAGGTATTGAGTGCTATATAACACAGCAAACCATGCATTGTCAGCCCTGAAGAATACACGTGGAAAGAGATTGGAAGACTCACATCCTAGGTTCATCCTACATGTAGATAGTGGTACCAGTATAATTCTTGGCATCCACACAGGACTGGTAGAAGTGTACTACCAGAACGTCCACACAAGACCGGAAAGTAAGGGTATTCCTACATGTACACTGTACATGTACATGTATAAATTCAACACAGCACTAGGAAAGGTACTCCTAAAACTTCCACACAGGACTAAGAGGGGTAGGACCAGAACATCCACATGGCACTGGGAAGGGTACTCCTAGAACTTTCACACAGGACTGGTAAAGGTGTACCGGAACTTCCCCACAAGTCTGGGAAGGGTATACACCTACAATTTCCAAATACTGTAGCACCCGCAAGGTACCAGAACTTCCATACAGCACTTAAATTCTGGGGTACTAACAGTACAGTAGCTAATTACTCACAAGAAACTTGCCCCTGTCTTGACTACTTCAGTTCCTCAACAGAGTATTGAACTCTTTACCCGCCTAGGTTCATTAATGGAACAAACACTGGTGTGCTGTTGTCGACTTTTGTCACATACGCTATACATACGTACATGTATGTAGAAGGCCTGATCCAAACAATATGAAAGTCTACGGTTTCAGCATCAGCATCAGCAATATACGAAAGAGAAAGTACTTCTGCTACATGTAGTCTTCCAGTCGCTTCTTTTTTAAGGATGACACACAAATCTACTTAAAGGGCGTAAAAGAGTGGGCACACACTACCGTAGATCAGACCAGTGACTTTTCCACGAATAGCAACAAAAGAGTTCAGGCACAAGACATTTGCAATTGAGTCAACGCGATATACATTTGTAGGTACAGTAGCAGTGTAATGCTCTTTCATAGACAAGCTATTTCAGTACTGCATGCTTGATCGGAGCATGACAGCGACCAACTACGACAAAAGTCTACATAGTTATGTTCTGTAGATGTCTTCCAACAACAACAACAACGGTTGGACGACCAGGGCACCCCAAGGTCTGTCTGAAGTTACATGTAGGAATGCAGAGCCTCTATTAGGGGCTTGTTAATTTCTTGATTACATCATTCAGCTCGATCGACCTACATGTAGGAGAGGTCGACTGATATGCTGCATTATCATGGCATCATGATCTATTGGTTATCAAATGGTGTGGAAAAATGTGGGATTGAGCATGAAGGGTTACTCCCCCCCCCCCCCCCCCCCCTCCCCCTAAAAGACCATCACACAAAAAGGAGCACCTGTAATGATGTTTTCTGCTGGAAATGATAGATCTCTGTGTATAAACATTTGAGGAATAGGGAATATGAAATGCTGACATACAATTCAAATTCAATGGTGCCAAAAAACATGATTTGCCCCCTGCCCCCTCAATTGCCCTCAAAGTATTAATATTATCATATTAGTTTGGGAGAGGATTTCCTATGATCACAATCAAGCAAAATGAATGTGATAGAAGGGTTTCTGTAAAAAAAAAATGAGCATTACAAAGTCTTGTAAACATCTAAGAATCAAACAAGTTTAAAGCATAGAAAATATTCTACACTGTAGTCTGTTTGGAGCCACAATTGCCACACAGAGTTAAAGATAAGCTTGAGTTCTGGTAATGATAGAATTAGAAAATAAATTCTCACAACATCCAACAAAAATGTTCAGGATTACAAATATGTTGGTAAAAATTGTATAGGGGCTGAGTAATGACTAATGAGCATAGAAAGATAAGGAAATCAAGGTACATGTAAGTAGGCCAGATCACTATGCAAATGAGAGTTGTGGTCTTTACTGAAGATGATTTCCATCAAGTTTTTGTGAGTTTGTTTTTATTCTACTGGTTAAAACAATCAATCTACTACAGGATAGACAAATAAGACAATCCAGAATGAATTATAGCCAAGTTCTCTCGAAATACGATTCCTGTACCAGAAGTCAAGATTAGCTTTATAATGCCCCTGTTGCTCCGAACAGACAATAGGTATGTCTTCATCAGCTCGAGATTGCCAAATAGCTCGCTATTTCTGATTTGGGAAATAAGCCCAAATTTACAAATCGCGTCTTCATCAGCTCGAGATTCGACCTCGAAAAATTGAAACTTGCCCTTGAGAAATAAGCTCGAGATATTTTGCTCAGCGTTCGGTCTGGTGAAGAAGCACCGGACAAATAGCTGGATATTTTGCAAACTTTCCCAAGATATCTTGGAATGACAATCCCCACCAAATATCCCGCTAATTGCAACTTCGGGCTGATGAAGACGCAAATTAGCTGGATAGTTTGCGATCAGGATACATGTAAATGTAGTTCAAATAGCGGGATATTTGGCAATCTCGAGCTAGTGAAGACAGGCCTACTATCACATACATGTAATATATTTAGTTACAGTTACCTTCCCCATTCAATTCACCCGTCTCCTTCCCACTATGACCCCCAATTATCTCTGATCTATTGCCATAGTTAGACCACAGCTCTTGTGAGATTGAATAGTGCCTTCACCCATCTTGAAGCAGGGTAATCTTGTAAGTTATACAATGTCCTCGGCTCACTAACGAGGCTGATCTACGATTTCCAAGGAAATTGAGTATTGTCTTTCTTCGTTCCATAATGGTATACAGGGATTTTTGGAGGATTGTCTTAGCTACTAAACTGAGATTTTGGAGAAGAGAGTTGTGATACATAAAATAGAGACGAAAGAAGACCAAAGGCATACATGTAGTTTTAGCTCGTCTTACTATCCTTCATCACTTTCTTGCTATGTTTCTACTCATCTTTGTACAAACTACATTTTATATCAACACTTTCTATACCAGCTACACTTTGTAGAAAATCATCCTGTTTAAAACATGATTTCAATTTTGTTCAAAACTTTGTACATACAGATTCTATCTTGTTGTAAAATGCTGTTTTTCTAAGTTGCGTGCCAACACCTTCCCTGACATTTCCTAACGATGCCATTAACCTTAGAATAACCCTTTTCTTCACATACATGTACCTTAAAGACATTATGTAAAGCTTGTCTCGGCTCCGATGACGTCAAACTCGACATCAGTCGTCTGCGGAGCCCGATAGCATTGACATACTGTACATGTACATGAATGTGTTCACACTTTCACAATCCAGAGCAGAGACATTTTCAAAGCTGGTCTCAGCTCACAACGTCAAACTCAATATATCGACTGCTCAGAGCCAGAAGGGCATTAATGTATACAGGTGTATGTGTTTACTTTCACATAGAGCTAATGCCCTTCTACACCTGTAGCTCTCAACAGATATTACATGTCTGTCCCTAGTAGTAGTAGTAGTACATTACACAGCTACTGTTGTTATCTCATTAATTCCTTTCACGTCCTAAACAGGGTATCTTATAGAGAGCTCATTAACCTTTGCAACATGTAATCTTTAAAAGGTTCATCAGATTTTACATTTTATGCTAGAACACAGCTAAAATAGTCTTCATTACATGCACCTGATATTAAAAAGAGAGCTTGTGTGTAATGTGTGATTACATGTGTTGTACATTACAATTACCGGTACTATCATTTTTGCAAACTTTCCGTACACACCTGTAGTGTAGATGTACATGTACATGTGTACATGTATACGTTTTGGCATTACAACCTAACTAAAATATTTCCAAAACTTGTAAATATTGTCCTGTCATCAACTACCGGTAATCATATCAGCACTCTGCACACACAAGGCCTGAACATGTACCGGTATGCAAATAAGCAAAGTCCATATCAGTGAAGCAAATTGACCCTTGAGCTATTGTTGCCGGATCATGTGTCATACCATCGATCTATCTGATCTGCATCAAAGTGAATTTGAATCATGGTCATGGGAGATGAACCGTTTGTTTTCTTTAAACATTGACAGACCCGACAGAAAATAAGCAGAGCCCTCTTGTGCAGCATCGCAGAGTTCAAATCTAGTCTAGTTGTCAAGATAATTTACTGAGGCAAACGGCAAACCCCTTGTCACTTGTCAGTTGTAATGTGGACTGTCAGACTCAGAGTACTTAGAACTATGCAAGAATATACATGTATGAAGACTGTACTGTCTACCGAACATCATGGGCTCTGTACTAAAGATGCTCCTGACAGCCAAAGAAACTAGGAAAACTACTGTAGGGTCGGCTCAGGGATTTAATGCGGAATGCTGAATGATATATTCAAGTGTCAAAACAGAGTCTGTGCCTGCAGACTATTTTCCACTAAAAATGCAATCAGAAATTAGCATATTTCTATGCAAGCTACTTACTGTACATGTACAATGTACATGTAGTGCATTTTGAATGCAACAAGACTTTTCTTCCTTACTTACTAAAAAATAAATAATTAACAAATAAATAAAAAATTAAATAAAATACAAAGTATATTTTTTAATTATCATTCAAATATGCGTTGAATTTGCATTTACATACTGTACATGTGCATGTAAATAATGGAAAGGGGATTCAATCCAAGTTTCATGTATACTGGGGTAAAATTGATGGAATGGCTCCCTTACACAATAATGTACCTAAATGTTAGTAAACCAATCAAATTGTAATTAATACATACATGTACAATGTACACTGTACTGTACAATAGGACAAGTAGAAATGAAATGTATTGACTACCTGTATCTAGATTGTATTGAACCATAAACACTGGTTCTAGTTTTCAATCCTAATAGTACATACATGTACATGTACAGTACCTCCGTAATTACGCTGCACGGAAAAGATCTACATGTACTTGTAAATCAGTTAGAAAATTTCCAGAGAGCAGAGAGAAAAAAAAAAATTGTAAATAACATTAATACTACTGTACACTGTAACAGTCAAACCTGTCTTTGTGTCCATCTTTCTACAAATGTCACCTGTCTATAGTGGTCACCCATATTGTATGCTGCTACATGTAGGAAGAAATTTGTATTGTAGAACCTGTCTACAGTGGCCAGTTTTCCCGTTTCCCTTGTGTGGCCTTTATAGACAGGTTTGATTGTGTACATGTACTGGTACATGTATGTACATGTATCTTTTGCCTCTCCATTCAGTTCAGTTTGAGGGTGCCATGACCAGCTGTTCAGCTACACCACAACATGCATGTGTGTACATGATTACTGCATGCGCATTCAATTTGACAACATTGCACCAATTCTACATTTCCAGACAGGCTGACCTAAACAATTTTTAATGTCCTTTTAGCAGATTGCTTTTATCTGTTAATGCCCTGTTTGGCAGATTGCTTCTTTTTGCGGCTTGCATTAAAACAGGAAATGACATGCCTATTTGGTCTGTCCTCCTACTTTTCCTGCTTCATTGCCTTTTGTTGAGGTGATTTTAATTTCCTATTGGTAGCCATCGTCATGGTACTGAGCTAATAAACAGAAAGATACCCTACTTTAGATATTGACTTTCAATATAATACAACACATTCTGTACATGTATTACATGTACATATACATACATGTTTAACTTCCATAACTGTACACCCAATTCACAAATTCTGCCCAGTGCACTACAGGTGTAGTAATGAATGATAACAATGACTTTGGTACTTAAATAACAAGTTTTCAAAAATATACAGAAATATCAATTTCCTTTGGTGTTGTGTACATGCAGATACTGCACATTCAAAACCATGATACGATTGATACTTGTACTTGAATTACAATGCATGCTGTCACAAAATATTGAAGCACATTTCTTTTGTTAAAATGTGATTATCCTAAATGTACAATGCAATAGGCAAATTGGGTCATTGTGATAGAGTTTAAAAGGAGACATGAACTAATTATTTATCACAAAGAAATGTCAAATTCACTGCTATGCAGAATGTGGTTGAATTGTCTTTATGAGGATGACTGATTGTGAGGGATACACAAGTATCAGATAACCATTGTCATTGTGACACACTGTGACCTCTGCTCATGCATATCATTTGTACATTGTACACACCCTTTTCAATGAATTCACATCTCTTTCAGCTATCAGTATCAGAATTGACTTTTCCTTTGACTTTCCAAACGGCTCATTATCTTTTTGCTAACAGACGTGGCATGCATTTACTTTTTTTTTTAATTTGTTGTCAACAGTAACTTTCATAATGTCAAGAAAACAAAGATAAAGTTTTTTTTTAGATCAGAATTGCTTATTAATGTCCAACAATATTTTATTCTGTTATATAATTTGTTTCCAGTATGTACGTTATACAGAACAATGTACACACTTATATTCCAGTTATACTAACAAAACTGAAAGCAGACAGACAAAAAACAAACACACTTTTACATTTTACAACTACAACAAAAAATCTATTAGTTTCAGTTGTGTGAAAGTGATAATAAAATTCTATAATTAAAAACTCACCAGTAAAAAAAAATGCACAAAAACCTGTAACACAGACAGTTTAACACAACATTTAGCACCGATGAGTATCCAGTAGTTAAATACTTCAGTAAATGGAAATCACAGCTACGTGTAAAGTAGAAGTGCACCATCTGTCCAGTCACAGGAACAATGATAAAATTCTAAGGATTTAGCCTACACAAATTCCTTCCTGATCACAACAATTGTTATCTTTCCTGAGCAAGGTTATCAAACTTTTCATATCCTTCAGTCTGCAGACAAATTTCACAGAGTTCACACCGAGAGATCCATACAATTTGCAAGGTTGAATAAATCTGATTCTAGTAATTGCACCATTAGCAAGACACGTACCATTGCTGGGTGAACTCTTAAAGGTAAAGGTTATGTTCAGTTTTGGTACTGTAGGTCCTCTATTCCACAGAGCATACAGGGCAGCGTCTCATGAAACCATCATAAGGCCAAATAAAAAAAGAAACATGTTTAGCGTCCTGCTTTTTTGAAAAATATGGAGGAGGCCCTTTTTTTTTTCTTCTTCTCAAAATGGCCGCTCGGTACATTTTCCCTGACAGTCAATTTTTTTTTTTTTTTAATTTCAACAACAAAAAAAGAAAGAAAAAAGGAGGCGGCCCCAAAAAAGGAAGCGGGCGGAGAACGCTAAACATGTATATCTTTTTTAATGGCTTAAATACAAGTTCACCATCATCCCATTGAAATGTGTGTATTATATAAGTTTAGCACGCGTTTCAACTTTCAATGGGACGTGGATGAACTTGTACTTATGACGGTTTCATGAGACGTTGCCAAAGGGTACAACATACTGTGCATGTACTGTATGCTTGAGCGGGGTTTCTACACTTTCAGGTCCCAGGGATACACAGGCGTCCAATTTTGTTGGCCCCGCAAAAATAGCAAATTTTTATACAGGGCTCATAATTATAGACACTCTACAAAATTAAAAATGTCTTCCAGACCCCCTCCCCCCAAAATAAAATTAGTGTGGAGCGATTGCTAGAGAAACAATTGCCTCGTGGTCAATTTCTAGCAAAAGATAAATTGCTCAACTTCCAACTCTGGAATGGAATCTATACATAGCCCTATTCATTAGGGCTGCGACGAGTAGTTGAATGCTCGAGTACCTAATTTGATGAGATAACCATCTGGCAGTGACCCCGCAGGGAGGTCTCATCCCTCCTGGCCAAACTAGTGCAGACAGGCTTTAAAAAACTAGGATAGTGCAGTGCGAACATGACAGCGACTTACCCGAATCCTCCTCCATCATCTGTATGGCCTTGGCCTTGGCCAGTTCCAGGGCAGTGACCCATCGCTGGCGTTCCACCTCGGAGCTCGCCTTCAGATGAAACGTCTGCGCCCCGCTGGAAATCACAAAGTTACATGAGTCCTCGGTATCAATGTACGCTCCGGCGAGATTGATAGTACCCCTGCATGTGTGCGACATCTCTGTCTGGTTTCTGTACGATCACAAAGGAGAAAAATCATCCAAAAGAATTAAAATATTCATGCCTTTCAGTTTCATACCAGGATCACAAGCAAGTTTCTTAAAACCTTCATCATAGATGTAATTAAGTGTCCAAATTCCTGGATATCCTTTCCAAAAATGCGCTATTATGAGATGTCCATTGTCCAAGAACTTAGACTTACCGGTACTGTACAACAATATGGAGAAGTTGGTCCCTGACAGACCTACTGTGTGTGTTCTAAATTCATGCATTATCACATACTGTACGTCAACATTATTATAATACATCCTATTAAAAGTTACATTTATATTAAATTTAAAAAATAAAATATAAAACATTTATATAGATCTAAAATATTATCAAGGAAATAAAAATGATGACTAGTGCTATTTTATGCGTACTTTTTATCAAATTTAAAGGCAAACGTTTGCTAAGCATCCAGACAGACAACACCCCAACATACATATAATGTTATGTACATGTGTAGGCTGTAGCACTAGCACTGTACATGTACATGTATGTGCATTCACCTTATGTGTATACATCTACTGGTAGTCTAAAACGTCTAGTCTAGTACGAGTGCAACTGACTGGAGGTGAGACCAGATCAATGTCTTCCGATATAACAATTTTTAAAGGGTGTTAAATGAAGAATATTTAATGGCAAAAATAGTAAATTCTGACTACATGTAATTGCCAAATGAAAACCAACACAGAAGAAGATAATTACGGTAAGTCCCTTTCAGCCAGGGACAAGGGCACACTTCAGGACCCTGGGATGCCGGGAGCTCTAAGATTCAACAGCTCTTCATGAAATCTAAAACCCATATTTTAATAACATCTTATGTTGTATCTTATGACTTGAAGATAACATGCAGAATCAAAATAAAATGACCCTTGGAAATGGGTAGGGGTTTCGAGGCTTGAGCAGGACACCCCCCCCCCCCTCCATCCCCATCCCCCCCCCCCCCCCCCTTCAAACCAAATCTGAATATCCCCCCCCCCCCCACCCCCGGGTTAGCATGTATCTTAAAACGTTAAACACTCCTTATTTCAGTCCCATGTACTTAGTGACAATTTGCAATAGTTTTTTCGCAATGATTGTGAGTTTATTTATATTGCATAGGTCTAGGCCTAGACCAAATTTTCCGTCTCTTTCGTTCGTTAGCCTCTTATTGGGGTAGGGTCGGCTCTCTCTTTAGAGACGGAAACCATCTATACACATTCCCTTGATAACGCCACGGCCATTTCAGGTCGTAGCGTTTTGCCCCCAAAATCCCCCAAAATGTCATTTTACCTCGTCCATGTTATATTGTAAATTAGGCCTAGGCTATAATAAATCAGTTCCACTTACCAACTTGACTGAAATAATCAGTTTAATAGTCCCTTTTTAGGAATTTATGGGTCAAAATCCGGTAATACCGGTAATACTAAATAGACAATTTTATTGGTAAAACCTACCCAAATGTTATCTTCTAACTTATTACATCATTATTAAATTCTTCATATAACATGTGTGAGGTTGACAATTATTTTTGTCAGACAATGTGACCATCCTTACTTTAAATCATATAATCTAAACCTAGGCTAGCTAGACGAGACATGTGAAATTTCTGGAAGGTTTACTCCCCGGTTTATTCCTTCTAAAAAAAGGTTCTCAACTCACTCGAGCTCGACTCTTTACAAATACAAGCACACTTAATGGTCATGCGATTGCATTGTGACAGAAACATTGTGGAATCGATCAGAAAAGGTTGATCATCTAGCATCTAGCATCTGCAAGGTTCTGGAATCATCAAAATGATAAGAAATTTGGCCCATTCTTCGTAAAGTTACAAGCACTATACACAGAAAGATGTATACGGGACTACCCTATACCTCTCACACGACCATGAGAGAAACAAATTTACCAAATATATGAATTAGTAGGCGGTTTCCCGGCAATTTTTTTATCATCATGTACTATTAGTCAAAACATATTCTTTCACATGATTGGTAATGAGAGCTTCCATTTCATTTTTTGAAATTGGGGCGTTACCAATACTGGTCTTTTTACCTTTAAACACAAAATATTTAGTATCCTTTTTCAAGTCAAGTGTATTAGGATCGAACTTGATGGGATTCAGAGACAGTGAAGTTACAGCAATACAACTACAAAACAAGGTTTAATATATTTTAAGTCAAAAATTGTTTTCTTTATTTTTTTTCAATGACATTCATGAATGACAAACCTGTAATAAGAGAGGAGTTCGTTCGACAGCACAAACCATCGTCTCTGATAGCCTTTGATGTAATTTGTCCATTTGTACAACCATCCCTGGAAGTTCTCAGGAGCTTTAGCTTCCGCCATACTGCTTGGTTTCAAGCATTTAATGGGCAAATTCGGTCTGATTTACTTCAATGTAGCTTAGCCTATTCTTCAAGTTGAACTTGAAGACACGTCCACAGTGGTAGAGACGTGTATGCAATCTCGTATTTTATGGTACGATACGGCATATGATTGGTGCCTGACAACTCGTCCCGTAAAAATTCGGCCGAAAACACCTTTTAGTGGCCGAGTTTAATACTGGATACAGAGATAAAATATGACAGAAACTTAGAAATATCAGATTATTTCCCTTGAAATGTTCAGTAGTATCTCTTAACTATCTAGTATACTCTTTCCTATCAAATTATATTGAAAGCATGTTTTTCAGCACGTAATTAATGCAAGAATCATCACTTCTTACGTCTTGCCAACTCGGCTACGAGTTTCTGCTTATTCCGAGATGGTTCAGGTGCCGAGTTGGCCCGGATCCGATGGTTTTTGCTAGACCCTACTACTAGACTGTGCACTGCTCCGATCCCGCCTCCCGCCCTAACTAGTCTACCAGTACCACTACTACCTAGCTACCGTACCGCTGCACTGCACTCCCCGGACCGTACCCGTCACGATCACGTACCAGTACCCCTATTCCTAGGACCAGTTAAATTCATAAATGTAGGTGAAATGAAAGGGATACCGTTTTTGTCTCATTGTCAATTTTTGGCCTAGGCTTGGGTCTAGATCTACTTCTTGTTTCAGCATCTAGACTGCCCTCATAATTGAAGGATTCAAATAGAAATGAAATATTGTCAACCTTTTTGTTTCAATTTTTCTACAATTTTATTCTCAGACTCGGCTCAGCTCAGTCCAACTTCGCGGCCTTTGGCAGGCAAGACAAGGCCAGGACAATTGACAAGGGGTTCAACAAAGATGACGTCTCATCGCAGTGGCCAGTCTTACAAGTACTCCATAGCAGGGAAGAGAGCCAAGGATGCTCTGAACAAGGATGAGCAGGAGTTGTTCGAGCTATGTTGCTTGGCAGGGGTCGAGATGAGTCCTGCTGTGTATAGGTAAGGAACAGAAATCTTTGATTTTCCCCCACCCCCCCCCCCCCCCCCCCACTCCGTGAACGGAGGGATACCATGCGTGTTCCCAAACTCTCCGGCTCTTAACAAAAGAAAAAGGTCTACCCGTATTGACTTAACACACACAGACTTTTGTTGAAAAGGGGGGTGCTGAAAAAGGCTCGTATTTAAGAAAAAAGTCGACCCGTATTGACTTAACACACCAGACTTTTGCTGAAAAGGGGGGGTCGCTGGGAACACGCATATGCGTACTCTAAATAACACTGAGTGGGGGGCCGGGGATTTTCCCTTGCTCAACAAGAAAAGAAAAGTGCTAACCATAACGTGGGATTAAAAGAATAACTGTCTTTTATAAATAGCGGTCCTTATGAATAGCGAGCAGACCCTTTAACTTATGTTCTTCAGTTCAGTTCTCCTGTAACTCTTCAAAAGCAAGAGATTTGATAGAAAATCTAACTTCTACATGTATGAACTTCTACTTTTACCCCAGGATCATCATGAATCTCCTGAAGATGAATGTCTCGCCCATCGCCATCACCCAGATGCTGAAGGCCATGGTCAACCCTAAGGGACTGGATCCCACCCCAACCCCCTCAATGACAGCTCGATCCTCTGCTTCCAGCTCGGACATCCCTGGGACAGGCACAGGTACATACCCAGGTCACAGCTTGGTCAAGCGGTCAGCGTCTCACTCTGCCGTGAGTGGAGGGTCAAGTACTAGTACGTCCAGAAGTTCAAAGGGCCAGGGAGGGTCCAGGAGTGCGGCGAGTCTTCAGAGCGATTCCAGCGGGAGGTCCAGATCAACAAAGACTTCTAGTAACACAAGAACTTGATGCAAACACTTGAAGTAAAGTAAGGATTCAATGCAAATACTGAAAGTAGTTTGTGGACAGGAGTCAAGAAGTTCTATGGATTTTATTCAGGAGTGCAACAAGTCTTCAAATCGATGCCAGTGGAAGTTCTAGGTCAATGAAGATTTTGGGTAACACAAGAACTTGATGGCGAAGAGGAATTGTCCAGGAGTTGAACAAGTGTCGAAAGTGATGCCAGCAAAGGCCAAGATCAGCGAACTTCAATTAACACAAGAACTTTAGGCATTCTTCTGTTCATCTTGTTAAACATGCATACTTTGTGGACAGTACTGCACATTAGCTTGGAGTCTACACTTGCAAATATGTTAATTGAAACTAGGACATGAAGCAAATTATATTTGGACATTTGTAGTGCACTTAGGCATAAGAGTTGTGCCTATCCTAAAATATTTCATTAGGTAGATTATTGTATCTGAAAGAAGAATAATTGATGGGCAAAAAATAGAATAACCAAAATCATAAATCTTGATGGGGGATTGTTGTTGTTGTAAAGCCTGTACATATTTTTGTCCCCAACAAAACTTATGGAGTGATCCAAAGGGCTCATTGTACATTAAGGAATTATTTAAAGTAATGTGGAGTCTGGACACTGGTCTTTTCATAAGGTACTCAAAATCCTGCCCCCCCCCCCCCCCCCCTAAGTCCGGTGTGTAAAGTCAATACGGGCCAGATTTTTGTGTACTACGAGCCTTTGGTGCGTGAAAAGTACCCCTTTACCGGACATTTTGATAACACACATGGTATCCCTCGATTCACGGAGTGGGGGGGGGGGGGGGGCCAGGCTCAAAATGGCAAGGAACTATGCATGATTGTTTTCCCTCAAGCAGGGATACCAGTTGTCGGGATCTATTTTCCTATTTTTGGCCTTGCATCTCTCTTTTTCAGGCACTTTCAGGCTTCTTTTTTTTTAGGGGGGAGGGGGGTTAAAGTTTACATTTCCATTTTGCAGAAGTTATGGGGCTCAACATGTACATGTACAGTATGAGTTTTATTTTGTAGGCTAAAACAAACTGGTATGCCTGTTGTATGAAAGGTGATTAACCGAGTTGGTGTTTGGTGAAAGTGCATTTTTGGAACCTCTGCATATTTTTCCTCAAAAAGGGGGAGGGGTGTGTTGTGTGTAACATCAAGATCATAGACTTAACAGTGCACATGCCATATTGGGAAAATAATTTTGCATCCATTTATCAATTAATACTAAGAAAAAGTGTTATCCCATTTGATTCAATTATCTATATTGATGCTACACTTTTTAGATGGCACTTTGCAATTGAAAAAATAATAAACTGAAACACAAATTGTGAAGGTAATGTAACTTGTAACAGGTGCATCAAATGTAGAAAATCCAGTATGTATTTTTGCTAAATCCCAAACTGACTAAAACTGTAAAATGTCAAAAAGCATACACTTGTGTGTAAAAGAAGTTTATAGATGGGGTGGAATGAGGGCAAAATCGTTAGTTGACACTGACAGCCTCACTTCTTCAAGAAATTTAGGCAGATTGGTAGATTTAAACAGTTGACAGAAAAGAGTAGTGACCTAAAAACTCTCACTAAATGCGAAATGTGTTCCATAATGTGCCTTTTTATGTTTATTGCTGTTTGCAAGATACCTAGTAACGCACTTCCTACATATTTAATGTTGTAAATAAACTGCTGATGTTTCATAATGTGACACTGTGTATATTTTTTGTTTGCTTCTTTTCTCAGTAGTGCCCAGTGGAGATGAATTCTTGATGTATGATATACTGAGAATGCAACCTTCATGACAATTTGGTTGGAATGGGTAAAAGGATAAAAATTAGACAGATGGGATGGTGATATTTTTACAAGAATCAGGCAAAATACGAAATGAACTGATGATCGTGTTGAGATCATTGTACAGTATGTAAATTAGGAAACTGAATGACAGTGGCATCGATTCGACCAGTTTGAATTTCTGTATGTAAAGTGATTACAACTTTCAATTGAGTTTCAAAAATTGGTTACTTTATATCATTTGTGTGAATTCATTAATTGTCAACAATCTGCTTGTCTGACTTTTCTGCTTGCAATGCGCTTAAGGTGTTTCCTCAAAATGACAATTTGAATTTCAAACTATTATTTCTAGGTTCATTACTTGATTGCCTCTTGGCCTAAACACAGATCTATCAAGTATCAAGCTTGTCCTTTTTCTTGGATTACTATCCAGCTGGTCTTTTAAAACTTTTCTCAAGCAAATAATATAACTTTATTGAATATCCATGTGGTGTAATCATTAACTTTTTCAAATTTCCATAATGTTCCAAGGTTCTGCAACAAAGGATCAAGCAAGATATCCTAGTAGATAACAGCCCACAGAATCTACAATATTGGTCTGGTGAATCCTTGAATCGTCAAAAGGTCTGCAAGACCAACATGTTGGTATGTCTGTCTGTCAGTCTTGTGGGCCTTCTGAAAACTTTTCAGAAGGTTCACTAGACGGGCATTGTCGGTCTTGTAGACTGTCTGTCTCTTGGTCACGTGGACTGTAGCAAGATCAAGGCTAGGTTGTTACTAGCAAATTCTTATTAGAAGAGTGGAAATTGGACTACATGGGTAGTGGCAATAACACACACTACCAGCAAGTGGACAAAATGATTATTGTACCACATGGATGTCAAACAAATACAATGAGATATAAAATAAGGGTGTTCAACAACCTGGCATTATCTAACCGGTTTTATGTTCATGCATTGACTTTTCACAGGAGAGACCAACACAAAATACTTCTTTCACATTAAACATTTATTTTATTACCAAAATACAAACAAAGAGTCATTTCATGACAACAAAAATACTGTACACTATCATAATAAATCTACAAGGGTGTGGGAAACTTCCCAATCTCTATCCCCGTCCAATTACAGTATGAACACAGAATGGTTTTTCCTGGTTGGCCATCGAAATAAATTCCTTCGTTCTGCTATAATCATGCACATCGAATATATGACAACAATGTCAATTAACCTTCTCATATTGGCCAAGACGACATCTGTTGAAAGGCTTTCCACAAAACTATTGAAATGACATATGAAAAGAATCAAACTAGCACTTTAGCATTAGAAAATAAATCATCTGTTGAGAGCCAGAAGGGACTTAAGTCTGTAAAAGTATTTGAGTTAACTTAATGCCCTTCTGGCTCTAAACAGACAAAATTAAAGAGATTAATTTTTCTTTTTACTCAAACAAACTCATTTGCTTTCATACCAAAGTTTTATTAGTATGTACAAGCATTGTTTTTAATTCGACCCTCTGTTTCCAATATGTAGTTCTACATTTGTTGTAAATGTTTATAATTGATTTGTAATTTTTTGTTGGAAACATAAATAAATTGAAATTGAAATTGAATTGAATTGATTGTCAACAGATACAAGGTTTTCAACCATCATTATTTCAGTCACTTTAAGAATGTACAAAGATGTTTAATTCACGAAGGATAGAAGTATATATCAAAATGAATACACAAATGCACCAATCCTCAAAATTTACTGAAGGACCACTCAAATTACACTATTTACTTCTTGACCTACTATTAATTTCTTGCAACAACAAAGACTAAAATACAAGAGGGCACTTAAATAAAAGTTTGTTAGAAAACCATTTTCAGTTTTGTGCCGTGCCTCTTTAGCACCATAAAAATCAATCATTTTTTACTGATCTCAATATTATACCAATGAACATAAACAAACGTTTGAACTCTAGTGTATATCATTAACAGGATTTGATTTTTGGTGTAATACAGTATCACACCAAACTCAAATCCTATTAAATGGGTTTACAAAAATTTCCTGACCATTCATTGCATGTATATACTACAGTAATGAAAGTGAAAATGAATACAATATTTCTCCCTCAAAAATCGTTCTAAATGATTCGGTTCTCACTTCCCGTTTGGCAAAATACAATATGGCACATACATTGGGGCTTCTAAGCTTTTTTGGTATACACGCACATGCATTATTTGTAGTCAGCAAAGAATTTTGCAGCAGGTTTTTCAAGTTATTACAAGATGAAAATCAGCAGCTTTCAGAACTCATAGTCAACACGTGTGTAAGAATATTAAATCAAATTCAATAATTAAATCAAATTCAATAATGAAATCATATGTTCAAAATTGTTGTGTTACTGAAAGAATTCATGGAACAGAATTAAGCCAAGTTCAATGAAAATGTGCAGCAAATGAACATGATTTTGCAAAACTCTATAGACAGGGGTGATGTCATTAGGCCAAATAGGTAGCATTTAGCAAAGACGAAATTTAGGATGGATAATTCCATTCATGGCAAAAAAATAATGGCACTTACAAAAACATGATATGTAACATAGCACAGCCCTTAATCACAATTATGCACAAGAAAACTTTCTTTTCTTTAGATCAACTACAATATCTTAAAGTGTTTTAAATTTCCATGCAAAACATTTAAGTGAAGTCCAATACTTCTTTACCTGGGGATTGTTTGGGTATTTCTCGAACGAATAATAAATGCAGCAAAACCAATAAATTCATGATAACTATATCATTATATAAACCCTGTTTCACAGGTCACTCAAAATTGATTAAAAATTCTTACGGAATAGTCATTGAGCCGAAATGAAAACCATTTCTGTGATTAGTGGCAGTTGGATGATAATGAAATAACAATATTCCATGCAGTCCCTTCTTAACTTCTGACTAAACAACAAATATTCAAACCAGAAACTATTGTGAATCGCAAAAGTTAAAAGTGAAGGGCCAATTGTGATTCAATTATTTTGCGGCATGGAACTTTTGTGCTGCTGAACCACTCGCAAAAATTTGTGAACATTTCAGGCGCGCAAGAGTTTCCAGTTTTCGCAATACTACACAATAGAACCCATGCAGCTACAGTCAAAACCTGTTTTAGTGACCACCTGTATAGAAAGACCACATGTCTACAAAGACCGCTTTTTTTTTGTTTCCCTTGAAAATGGTTCCTCATAGAAACATGTACTAAAGGAACTTGTACATAAAGACCACCTGCCTACAAAGAACACTTTTCTTGTCTCCCTTTGGGAGGTCTTTATAGACAGGTTTTACTGTACTACACAATAGAACTCGTGCAGCTACATTGATACATGATTTCCTATGAAGATCACTCATCTTTAATACAAGTTGGGACTTTGTTTAACCCTCTCCTCTGTACAATAACCTCTTCATTAAGAAACAAGTTCTACAACATCCTAAAATCAAAAGAATAGCTAACAACATGATCAAACAGAGACAGTGTTTACCAGCTGTCTGGCATTTTAATACGATGCAGTGATCACCAAAATGGCAACCTTTGACGATCAGATAACTGGCAGCTAGATTCAGTCTGTCAGTACAGTACATGTCTGATGAGGGTGTCTGGACTTAGACGCCGAAACTGGTCATCATCCATTCCATAAAGGGCGCTTGTCAGAATCTGGCAATGCATATCAGAAATTGTTCCTCTTTCTGCTGGCAATAGCACATGATATCCATAGGCTTTATGCCAGACAAGGCAAGTCGTTTGTATTCATCCCCAGTACTGGTAATGCCAGTAACCAAAACTGTCACACGGGTAAATACAATTTGGATGTGTCATGGAACTCATTTTTAATTACCCAAACCATCCTGATGAAATTGTTCATCACTATCTTCATTTTTTTCCTTACCATTTCAAAAAAAGAGTACCATTAACAGCATATCTTTAATATATCAAATATTGCAATGATAAATTCAAAGAAATTAACAATCTTAATTTGTATCTCACATACCAGTAATGCATGCTAGCAGTGAGACTGCAAGACTAAACAAACTCTTAGTAAAAACTAAATAAACTTTTCACGGATGATGATTTCCGAGTGAAAAAGTTAAATGGCTATTACAAAGTTTTTAAACTGTAGATATAAACTCACAGCAAAAGAATCTCATGAGAAACCTTGGTATTCATGCTATTCATTTTCTGTGTCGGAAGAACGTTCAAACAATGGAAATATGGAATACCTCCTGTAACTGTGTTACACTATCCAAATTTCCAAAATGCAAAGCAAGCGTTGACTTAATTAACACATTGGCTGTTACTATCTTCTTATTTTCTTCTTTTTGTTCTTTTTTATTATAAGCAACTGTATAATACCAATGCTTCAACATTCTTTTTTATGTTTTTGCTGAAAATAAAAATATGATTAAAAGGAAATAAAAGTGGGTCATTAAAAAGTCTGTACCATTCTTCAGGTAACTGTTTTCAGTCGAATACTTAAATCGATGATTTAGGAAATACACATTCACTGGACTAGCACTCACAGAGCTTGGTAACATTTACATATTTTACCTTAAACAATAATGAAGGAAACTCGGTGGAAAAAGGTCAAACTTGCAACTATTACTAGAACCACAGCATACACACAAATCTGTATCGTTCTCATTTGTGCTACTGCTTTCAATGAAAATAAATATATGGGCGAAATGAGGAAATAATGTCAGACATTTTATGGGCAAATTGCACGGGGTGAATTCATCGACGAGGAAATTTCACAGATCCATATCCTCGTCAAAGTCTGGTAACGCCTCCTCCTGCATGATGTCACCTGCAGCCTGGGGAATCCCCTCATAAGGGTGGGGCTGCTGCTGCATCATGCTGCTTGCCTCCGCCCTCTCCCTCTCAACCTCTACTTCCATGATGGGCGCTAGCTCCGAGCCCCCAGACGACGAGGGGGACAACGGGCCCGATGACGACTGGTCCGGGCCTAACCTCGGATTGAGGATGGACAGCGGTCTCCATAACACAAGATCCATGCAAGGGGATGAAACTCTGTGGCAAGGAGAAGGGATGAAATAATGTTTATCACCACTATCATGTTTGTGAATTTTCCGTTGGATATGATATGATAGTCAAATATTTCTTGAATATATTTAAGCATTTCTCTCTCTCTCTCTCATATTCAGTTACAGTCCACAGCCCTTCATCCATATAAAGTTTGGTTTAAAAAGTTGATAAAACTCAATTAAAAAGGAAAGACAGGATGGAAGGTGAATTGTTTCACATCTCTTTACCTAAATTCTAAGATTCATGAATGAATCAGTAACGAGGTTTTTCTCATTTAACCAACAGATGTATGTACACAAACTTTGGTGCGATTTACTTTCTATACATTGCACATGCCTGTCTATTCAAATCATAATCCTTCTTTAAATAACCTAAAGAGAGACATGTTTGGAGCTGCAAGGGCGTTAACTCTGTGTTAAAGCATGACTTAACGCCCTTTTGGCTCCATACAAACTACATGTGTGTAACATGACAGACCCTTCCTACAACACATCATATACTTGTACAAATCTTCCTGAACTTGGTTAATTGTAAAAATGAACTTACATTTTCTTGACTATGTCTTGCGGGAGCATGTGACTGGAAGCTCCTTTGCACTTGAGAGCGGTTACCAATTGAGGGGTCATCTCGAGCCGATGACCGTCCCCCTGGTTTGGGGGCATGTCTTCTTCTACTCCCTCATCGTCTGAATCATTGTCCAGTCTGTGATGAAAGTAATGTTTGGAGTTTTGGGGTAAAGTTTAATAATGGGTGAGTGGGTACAATATAATCATAGCAATACAAGATGGGCTGTCCAGGGGGGTGTTTCACAAAGACTAAGATCGACTTTAAGTCGGACTTAACTATGACAGGCCGTTCATGCCATTGTTTGCTCTCACCATTTACTGACATTGGTCTCTCAAGAGACGTACAAATCATGGTCACAAATCTATAGAATTTACATTTTTTGATAATTCATTAAAGAAGGAATAAATATTATCTAAAGATCATAATTGAGAGACCATTGGTGACAGCAACCAGTGGCATGAATGGCCTGCCATAGTTAAGTCCAACTTTAAGTCAATCTTAGTCTTTGTGAAACACCCTCTAGAAGGTACAGGTGCAGAGCTCAAAATGAGGTGGAGAAATTCCTTGAATGCTCATGCACCTTATCAAATCATGGTAGACATGCAAAAGAGTAATGTAATTACAGTATCAATTACTGGGGTTACCCTGCATAAACAAAACTCCTTATCATTATCATTATCATCATTACGCCCAGCTCAAGGTCAACGCATTATTCAGGCTGGCATTATTCCTCTCAAACAGCAAGCCCAACATGCAAGGACAACCTACCTTCTTTCGATATCGGCAAGCACAGCTTCAGCATAAGTTCTCGACCGATGATTGTGATGACACCTATGATGCCTCAGGAGGTTAGAGGAGGAGGAGTTTCCATGGTTACACTGTCCACTTGTTGAAGGGAGGTTCATGCTGGGAGCGGCGGAAGAGAGGTTTGAGGATGAGAGCGAAGGCGACGAGGGGGTCGATGACGATGGGGAAGGAATCATGGGTTGCCGGGCGACACCATCCAGACTGAGGTTGTGCATCTCAGCCGTCATGCGTTCCTCGCTGATGAATTGTTTTGTCGTAGGCTCATATGACCTAAGAAAAAGGGACACACAAGGTTATATCATAATTGTGAATCAGAGATCCCTTTTGCTTTTTACTCAATAGGTTATTTTAGTCATGTAATCAAATTTGATGCAGAAATCTTTGTTAAGTGCCTTGTTATAAATTATTTCTTTCATCCGTTACAAATAATTGTATTTCAATATTCAGAATGTGAATTGCAGCCATTCAGTGTTGTTAGGTAGGACAAGCCGTGTTTGTTCCACCTAGCAACAATTAATGTTCATGCAATTTGCATTCTGACTATTGAAATACAATTATTCATAACAGGTGAATGAAATAATTTGTAACGAGGCACTTACCGGTAACAAAGATTTGTGCTTTAAATTTGATTACATTACAAAGACAGACTAGTAGCTTGACAAGAGACCATGATTTTTTGTAGCCCTATACATTCTGTACACTATGAAGCCTGAAATATCATGAAACAGAGAGGTAAATTCAGACAAAGCCTGAAAAATGGCTTCCCTGATATTAGTTATTGGTTGATTGGCAAGGTACATGTAGGAAGAACATAAAGGTACACAAAAAAGTGTAAAAATAGTCTGAAATATCACAAGTGATGGAAAAATAAGTAATTCTGGTAGTTAAATTGTCAGCCTTATTCAACACCCTTCAATTTATAATGTCAATGTAAGAATATATGGGTAACAAAAGCAAAGTCAGGATGTGTGCACAATTTTGACATCCTATCGAACAAGCCTTACAGGCCTGATTGGTATCAGTTTCTAAACTACGAAGATGGAAACATATGCTTTCCTAGAATTCTGAAAGTCAGAATCTAGCAACAATTCTGAGAACACCCTTGTGGTGTGATAATAAATTACAGCATGGAAAATGGAAATGTTAATGATCAAATCAATTCTGTTTCCTGTGAATTTTGATGAAATCTCATTACACATGACACAGTAAAAACGCTGCAGTAAAATACATAAACTACTGTACATGTAACTACCTAGCAAATTAGCATGAGAAAAAAGTATCTACTATCTGCACATGCAAGTAGCAAAAGCCTGTAAGTGTACTCTATTACAAAGATTAGTACAGTATGTCCTAAGATCCAAAATGTGAGACACACTAGATATATTTTGCTGCAACTGTGTTTGTTTGTTTATTTATTAGGAAGTAGACTGAAGTGTTCACTCACCACGATTCATCAGGTCTTGTATTGGAAAGTGATCTCTTTCCAAAGAACCTTGTACTACTGTGATCGATCCCTCCAATAGCACCGCTGCTAAAATAATGGTAATAAAGTATAAAGTAATCATACTAACAACACCACCAAAAACAACAACAATCTTAAATGAAATTAAAGATAAGTGAGATAAAACACATAGTAATGATAGGAAAAGATAATTGGAATGAAACATGTAATACAGAAGTTTCATATGGTTTTATTTGCAAATTTTGCATCAAAAGGAATATATATATAACACATGTCATGTGAGATATTTAATATTCCATCTGCAATGAACTTTAGTGTAAGTAATGCTATGTAGGGCCCCATAAGTTACCTTTTACCTCAATTTGATAACCTTGATGATTAGGGCATGTTCTGACTTGCCGACCAAAAGTCAAAACGCCCTGGGTTTGACCCATCTGGATCAAACTACCACTCCCAGAGCTACATGTACATGCATGAATGTGTGTGTATCTTCATCTAAGGTTTCAATAAAGCATGTGAAAAATTTAAAATATTCGCAAGGGCTAATTTGAAGCTAAACTGGATTTTGTTCTTTACAGTGCGTCCCAGAAAAAACGAAACCGAGAAGTATCGATGTTTTATCATAACTTAATCACAACCATAATTAATGAATGATACATATTTGGAAAGCTTAGAGTCTCCTCTTTAAGTTGATGCTACTCAGGTGATGCATATTTCACGCATAAGTGATTAAAAGCAATTTGAAGGAAGGAAACCAAAAAGACATTTGGCGGGCGGTATCTGAATTTCGAAGAAAAATTCACATTTCTAGAAAGTTGAGTTTCTGCCCTTTCATATGACACCTCAATCAAGAAAAATGAGCCAGGAATAACAAAGTTCTGTTTGTTTAAAGTAGCCCTTACATTTTCATAATTTTAACAAACGAATTCGTTTTCACTGGGTGCCTGCCGTAGCAAAAAGCAGATTTGACAAAAGACTTAACTCCGTTTCGTTGACAATCAGCCATGCATGAAGACTCTCGTCTACGGTTGATTGTCAACGTAACAGAGTTAAGTCTTTTGTTAATTTCGTTTATTGATACGGCAGGCAGCCAGTGAAATCGAATTCGTTTAATAAAATTATGGAAATGCAAGCACTACTTTAAACAAACAGAACTTTTTCATTCCTCGCTTATTTTTCCTGATTGAGATGTCATATGAAAGGGCAGAAACTCAACTTTCTAGAAATGTGAATTTTTCTTCGAAATTCAGATACCGCCCGCCAAATGTCTTTTTGGTTTCCTTCCTTCAAATTGCTTTTAATCACTCATGCGTGAAATATGCATTATCTGAGTAGCATCACATGAAAGAGGAGACTCTAAGCTTTCCAAATATGTATCATTCATTAATTATAGTTGTGATTAAGTTATGATAGAACATCGGTACTTCTCGGTTTCGTTTTTTCTGGGACGCACTGTATAGTAAAATTTTAATGTATACATTGTAACTGTTTTGCTAAAAATCATATTCTAGGGAACACTGTGGAAGTTTATTTTACAATTTGTTATTTTTGTGTCTATTTTAGGTATATAAATGTATTTGAATAGATTGTATTTTTGAATACCAAGTTTCAAACTAAGTCAATCGTGCAATAAGCATAACATCATTTCATGCCAGTGCAATGTCTGGTGCAGTAGCTGACGGAACAGGTATGCATTTGGATGTTTTCTAGACCTTAGAAAATACATTAAAATTCAATATTTCTGATATAGAAATTATTCAAAAACTGTTGTTCAGTGAACAACAGTGATGTGCAGTTTCAACATTTTGGAAAAGCAGGAATGCAGAAAAAATTTCAATAACAAAAAATGCCAGACAAAATGGGACCAACATGACTACCAAAACTTCAAGGTATCAAAAAGACAATTATGAGATATTTGGTTGAGCAATACTTGGGTATTTGCAATGGCAAAATATCTGAGAGTTTACAGTCATTCTTACTTTCTTTCTTGATGTCCAACAAGAGTATTTTTCAAATAGGAAATTCATGAAACCACAACCTACCCTGCCTGAGAAGGTGATACACTGAAAGTGAATGGCTGCCTGTCGCTGTGATTCCCGCTGCTCCTCCGACCGTACTTCCAAACTCTTGATCTCCTGACCGCCGAATTGGGGATCCTCTCATCTTTCTCCACCGGCGATGTGGGCGTCGTGCTACCCTGCGAAGCATCACAAGATGCTGACCTTTGACCTGTCGCAAAGGGGTTTGTCCTGTGCAGGGCACTACTTGTGTCCAAGTCCAGGCTTTGGCTGTAGTACAGCTTGTGACTCTCAGGGGGCCATGCCTGCTCTTGAGAGAAAAACAACGGTCCAGGTTGTTGTTGGTGAGGCTGATGGTGGTGGAGGGCATCACCAGAATGTCCTGAAAAACATAGGTTTGCTTGGTTCAAAGTTGGTGTTGCCCCCATAGCATCAGGAGCTGAATAAGAGCCGTCCACACTGCCGGGATTGTCAAGGTCAATGCCATCCAAGGACTGATGATCAGGAGCCATGGCGTGGAAAGTGGGTACGAACTGTACTTCATTCTCTGGGAAAGGGGTCGACGGCCTCCCCGGTTGTTCTCTGCCAGGTGATCTCTGCTTGTGAGGACTCTGACTGGCTACCTTGCCAGGATTGAAGTCCTGGTGATTGAAGTTCAGAGGTTGAGAGGCTGATGTACTGGCCAAAGCAGGGAAGTCTTCATTTTCTGTTTGCCCCATCGTAAATGAAGGCATGTTCATGTTCCCCAGGATGAACCGAAATCTAATTCAGTAACTGTAAATGCAGAGCTCTGCAAACTATTGAAATCTGGAATATAATCAAGCACAAATTTAAACTGACATTGTGACAACGGTGAACAGTTAATGAGTTATTGTAGGGAGGCCAATGCCCGGGCGTAAGGCTTCTACGCCTACGATTTGTGCGCTCGTCGTCCAAGTCAGAAAATTACCAGAAGAAAAAAAAAGGGGAAAAAAAAGAAAACAAATACCGTATCTATGGAATAAAATGTATAACAAATACACAATTACACACTCCACAACATACCTATAATTACGGATCTGTAACGGTCTTTCACCATTTATTGACGATCTTGCAGATTTTGACGTATTTTGATCCAATAATTGGGCTAGCAGACGAAAATAACTGACGCACAATAGAAACAGACGGGTCCTAGAGGGCGATGAGGTTAGCTCACTAAAATCCTTCTCAATGACTGAAGGTAGAGCCTAAAAATATGGAATCAATTTAATATCAAAGAACTTTTGATAGAGATTAACATATCAGATGTGCACAAATGTCGCTTTTAACAACTATAAAATATAACGAAAAAGGATTATATCTTTTTAATTGCAGATTTTTACAAACTGCACATACGAAGGTAGATAGAGTACGATGTTTTTGTCAATCTTGCGTTGGTTTGAGCCCCATAGCTAGAGCCATCTCAAATTGGGGAGGAAAACTGTGAACAGAGACATGATTGTTCGAGCCCCAAATAGAGATTACTGCGAAATAATATATGAATATGTATGAGCTCCGGTCTCATCGCGCGCAAAACAAATTTGACGTAGTCTCACACATAGTACCTTTTTCTCAGCACTAGACACCAGTGTCGTGCAGTAGTGTATGAGAAGTGTACAAAAAGACATTTCAGTAAAAAAAAACTACTACTTGAGCAGTCTATACTCCAATTGAGAAGTGTAATGAATGCCATGATTTGAACGTGTGTGTTTTAGTGTATGATATCGTCATATGGTTAGTGAGAGAGAGAGAGAGAGAGGGGGAGAGAAATATCTCCGTCAGTACACGTCTATCAATGCGTGCAGTCATGTTTGATTCCGTATTGTGTTCGCTGCAAGTTTGTGTGCTGCAAGTGCAAGTTGGATTTATCGATCGTTGATAATGCAGTGTCAGATCAGATTGATCTTTACTCATGAGGAAATAGTAATTGGAATACATCGCAAAACTAAGGTAGGTCTATTATTTATTTCAATAACTTTCTTAATTTACAATGAGTGGCTTTCGAGCTTTCTCTCTATTATGTTTTGACCCTCCATGCCATGGCTAGCATGGCTCGATCGCGGCTTGCATGCAATTACCGTACCTGGCCTGCAGTACTGTGTCGGTGTGTGCGACTAATTCAAGGCTAGCCGGTGATTATGACTGTACTTTCGCGCGAAGTTTTGAACATGTTGTCCGGGCAATGACCATGACGAGACGCCTATTCCCTCCGGCCTGTCTAATTCTCAACGTAACTTTTGGGACCATGAAATTGATTGTTTCAAGGCTCTCACGTACGGCCAAGCGTAGAAGGAAGGGAGTGGTTAAAAGCTGGATATCTCCTATTTTATGGAACTTCTGGAGTCGGCAGATGGGTGAGTTTTCTTAGTGAAAGAAAATGCTTTCTTTTAATGTTTGTTTTATTATAAACAAATTAGTAATTATAAAGTTAGATTTGGGCATTGGCCTCCCTAGTTATTGGTTAACACTAACAGGTGAAAGGAGAAGGATAAATTTACCAGGCATCTAATAATTACAGGGCTGCCAACCTTTGGAAAGAGTTTGGAGTGAGACATTGCGAGGGAGCGAAGCGACCAAGCCCGAGGGCGCGGAGCGCCCGAGGGGGGGAAGGTGTGGAAGGGGGGTGTCCCCCCTTCCATGGTAGGGAGCTTTTACAATTTTGCAATTTAAATGGTGCAATCTGGTGCATACTTTAACCCTGATTCCACAAATACATAAGGCATGATTCATAGGTTAATTGATTTCATGAAGTATACACTGACCTTGAAAAAATACAAAATTCCACATTTCCACACTCTTTTTGGAAAAAAATTCAATCAAAATGTCGTTCTCAATAGAATACACAGAACATAGTTAATATAACTGCCATATCAATTATATACAAGCACCCTTCCAAAATCATTCTTACTCTCGTATAAACGATCGAAACCATGAATTTCAATATTTCAAGACAAGAGTTTAAACTCACCTGTACCGGCTGAAGCCTGAAGTACTGTACCATATGGCCGATCTGGTCGTAGAGGGCTAAAGAGGACGGCCCAGGCCCATTATTCGATCGCAAACACTGAGCCACCCGGGCCGGGCCGGGCTGGGGGCCGGGCGCGATGTACAGCGATGACAGGCCATGGCATCGACACTCGCTTGTCGTGTCTCGCACAAAAACCCCGCTTCATAGTAAAGTGACGACGTCACTCGCACACGCAGGATAAGCCAATCGCAATTCACTATCTTGTCTTTGCGCGGCAAACCGAAACCAATTTGCATTGATAGTTTAGCTTTGCGCATGTGTGGTTAAAAAAATGTTGAAACTTTCGGCAGGGATATTGAATATCCGATATAGATGTAATAGACATTTTTTTTTTTTAGTTTCTATTTTCGGGGTTCAGCGTGAGAGTTCCTATGATCAGCGTGAGAGCTTGAGAATGGGGTGAATTGCGTGAGACTCACGCAGATTGCGTGAGAGTTGGCAGCCCTGTAATTATTTCATTTTATTTCACTTATTTGTAGGCCAATCAACATTGATTCATTAAATTGTTTATCATATAGACTAATTTGAAAGTATCAACAGGTTTTAGGGTCTACGAAATATTGCGTGAATTTAGGCTACTGCAGTATAGTGTTGCCCGTCATTTCATACACAGCCAGGAGAGTGCAGTGATGATGCTGCTATCATGGTTATCATGTAGCCTATATGCAGAGTTCCGTAGTCCGTACGTCTGCATACGGAACAATAAGGTTATGAACAAATACGATACACTACAGTCCCGCATGTTGTAATTTGCGTCATGCTTACCAAGTTAAATTCACAGAAATTACGAAAAATTGATAGATACACACGAATTAAACACATAAAGCTACGATTTACGACATAAAAAATTGTACCTACATACCGTAAAACTGTCTACGTTTGTAAATTTCACCAATATAAAGATGGATCTCATCAATGAACTGTAATTCATTTGGTAAAATCTCAGGTTCGGCATCGTATCCGACGATTGTACGGTGGCCTTTTCGTGCACACAAAAATGTACACACAAAAGTACATCGCATCAAAGGTATGCATATCATACAGCTAGCTGCTTCTCGTGCGCGCACTCGCGATCTCACGAAGATAGATGAAAAAAAGAAGAAAAAAAGGAAGAAAAAGGTGGGGGAGAGGAAACAGGGGATTTTTAAAAGGCAAACGTAAAGAAGGAAAAGAGAGATAAGTGCAGGCGCGTACGCAGGGGGGGGGGGGGGGGTTGGGTTAACCCCCCCCCTTGAGTTTTTTTTATGTGTATGTTTTATGTATAATTTTTGTGAAAACCTCCCCCCCCCCTTTTTTAGTTTTTTATTAAAATTAAAATAATGCCAATGCCATGGCTGACCTAAAAAAGGTGACCTTACCCCCCCCCCCCCACTGAGCGACTTTTCGGCTGGCTGAGTCGTTGCGATTTTTTTTGGACTCCCCCCCCAAAAAAAAAGAAAAAAAAGTGCCCTCTTACCCCCCCCCCCCCCCGTACTAATCGCGTTATGGAGACTGACATCGGCGCCCGCGCCGATGCCACTCTCCACATAAACGCGATTAGTATATACTTGTACAGCCCGACGCCTATCGGATAGGCTACTTTTTGGCCGGCGCGATTTTCAAATTTTCCCCCTTGAAAAAAATCCTGCGTACGCCACTGGATAAGTAGCCTATCCGATATGCGTCGGGCTTTACAAGTAATCTAATCGCGTTTATATAGTGGATAGTTTGTTTTTCAATTCCCCTGACACCTGTTTTGTAAAGATTGAAATGGTTCCATCAAGAAAATTGCAAGCCATCAGTATTTCAGCACCTTCAGTTCGGGGGCCTCTATTTTATAATAATTGCATACAGAACTTCTTTTTTAAATTCCGTCTTAACATCAGCATCAGCAGGCGCGCCGGAAGCAGTTTGGGATTGGGGGGGGGGGCAAACATTCCAGGGGGCTCACCTTCCAGGGGCAGTGACGTACTGAGCAAAAACGTTGGAAGTGTGGGGGGGAGAATGTGCATCACAACCAGTCTTACACGTTACATTCAGGCCCTGCGGAACGTTTTTCAAAGTGGAGTATTAACGATCAGGTAGAGCGTAAACCCCGGAAGCTCAGGGTTTTTAGGCATTAAATTACGGTCACATAAGCATATTTAGATAATTTATTTGTGACACTGGCAGGTCACTAATTGGTGGAGTGTCCAGGGAGCAGAGCCCCCGGAAGCTCAGGGGTTTAAGGTATTTAATTACGGTCAGATGAGCATCCACGGGACCGCCTTAGGGCCCTTGGTAGAGTCCAGGGGGCAAAGCCCCCGGAAGCTCTGGGGTTTTAGGTATTTAATTACAATCAAATGAGCATCAAGGGGACCGCCTTAGGGCCTTTGGTGGGGTCCAGGGGGCAGAGCCCCCGGAAGCTCTGGGGTTTTAGGTATTTAATACCAGTCAAATGAGCATCCACGGGACCGCCTTAGGGCCCTTGGTGGGGTCCAGGGGGCAGAGCCTCCGGAAGCTCTGGGGTTTTAGCTATTTAATTACGGTCAGATGAGCATCCAGGGGACCGCCTTAGGGCCTTTGGGGGGTCCAGGGGACAGAGCCCCCAGAAGCTCGGGGGTTTTAGGTATTTAATTACGGTCAGATGAGCATATTTTGATACCTCATTTGTGACATTGGCAGGTCACTTTTTTTTCTCTCTCTCTTTCTTTCTTTTTCTCTGTAACATACTTTTTCAAAAAGTTATGGGGGCTCGAGCCCCCGAGCCCAGCCGTTTTGCAGACCATGACATAAAGCCTTATAAATAAGCATATTTTTCGCCCGACTGTAAATTTGGGAATTTCTAATTTTTCAACAAACGCATAAAAAGGTTTGACTTAATGGAAAAAAAATACCGGAAAAAATTATGTCATTTCAGCAACATTTGTAAATTACTGGCATCGAATAAGAAATTTAATATCTGTTAACTTTCCTTTTCTTTGAATGGAATTTTATATGTGATTTAATTCAGGTTTTTATTATTGTTCTGTTCTTTGGGGTTTAAAATACAAACCATCTTTACTCCTTTAGTGTGTTTTTTTTTTGGAGGGGGGGGCGTTTGGGGGGGGGGGAAATGCGTTTTGCCCCCCCCCCCCCACCTGCCCCCCACTTCCGGCGCCTACGAGCATCAGCATCAGTGTACGAAGTAATCCTGAGAAGTATACCAATATGATGCAAAAAATCTTCTCATGTAGTGTGGAAGGGCTGTAAACCGAGGTAATGATACAGTAGAGCGACAAAAATGCAATTGGGCTTTAGGGGGGACGATTGTAAGAGTAATGGGTGGTGGTGGGTGGGGGGGGGGGGGGGCTCTACCAGATAAATGTTTAGGGATATTTTCCCCTCGTCTAACTGAATTTGGACAAATAGTGATTGATATGTTCCCTATCGGAGATGAGAGTATAGGTTTGGATGATTACGATTATACTTTGGTTTTGCTGTGTGATTAAAAGAGCTTATAAATGCAAAGTTCTAGTAATTAAAGAACCCGTAAATTGACTCTGTCGATATACAAGGGGAGTGGCGTAGCGTGGGCTCAGTAATTGGGGTGCACCAGGGGCGTCTCTAAAAGGGGGCGTGGGGTGCGACACCTCGGCTCCCCCCCCCCACCTGTCAAGATATTGTCGGTGAAATTGCGCCGCCGTCGGGAAAAAAGAGAAAAGGGGGAAAGAAAAAAGAGAGGGAAAGGGAAAGAAAGGAAAAAAGAAAAGGAAAGAAAAGAAAGAAAGGAAAAGAAAGGAAAGAAAGGAAAGAGGAGAGAAGAAAGAAAGAGAAAAAAGGGAGGAGAGGAAAGAAAGGAAAAGAAAAGAAAGAAAAGGAAAAAAAGAAGAAAAGAGAGAGAAAGAAAAGAGAGGAGAGAGAGGGGGAGGTAGGAAAAAGAAGAAAAGAGAGAGAAAGAAAAGAGAGGAGAGAGAGGGGGAGATAGGAGCCAAAGACAAGAGTGGACTGGTGGGAGTCAAAGAGAGAGGGGGTTGTTGGGTGGAGTCGTCTCGTCGAGGGAGCAAAAAAGACACGCATAAATATTTTGTTGTGTCGGTATTCTTGCTCGATCCTCAAGTACTATAACAATGCAGAAGTTTGAAGTCGGAGAGATAATGTCGGTCGGTCGACATTTTTTTTTGTATCCGCGCTGTGACGACTTCGAGAGAGACTGCAACTATATAATACTTGTATTTTCTCGAAGTTTCATTTTCCTAAAATATCAGCTAAAGACATCAGAGGTTTAACAATTTCGGGGAAATTAAATTCAAATAAGGTTTAAGAGTGAAGAACGTTACAACGAATAGTCTTTTTTCTGTAATATTTGTTATGAAAACGTCTCAGCTTCCGCGCGAAGCGCGGGAGGGGGGGAAACAGAATTCATAAGGATAAAGAGTCGAGAACAGTACAACGAATCGTCTGCTTTCTCTCATAATTTACGGAAACGTCAAAGCTTCCGCACTTCGCGCGGGAGGAGGAAAACTGAATTCAGACAATTAGGCTTTAGAGTCGTGAACGGTAAATGAATCGTCTTCTTTCTATAATAATTCAATGAAAGGTCAAAGCTTCCGCGCTTCGCACGGAAGGGGGGGGACTACATTCAGACAAGGATTAACTCATAGCCTGCCATGAGGCTGCGTGCACGCTATTGTTACGCTGCTTCTTGCATGCTAGCAAACATTCGTAATAGCAGTTATTGTTCATGCCCATTGGACTGTGCCTAGTGTTTTGCATGCGCTATTGTTAGTACCATCGCGTTAATCCGATTATCTCGTTATAAATCTGGCACTGGGGGGATTAGTCCTGTGGCAGGATAAGAGTTAAGAGTCGAAAACGGTACAACGAATCGTCTTCTATCTCTAATAATTTACGGAAACGTCAAAGCTTCCGCACTTCGCGCGGGAGGAGGAAAACTGAATTCAGACAATTAGGCTTTAGAGTCGTGAACGGTAAATGAATCGTCTTCTTTCTATAATAATTCAATGAAAGGTCAAAGCTTCCGCGCTTCGCACGGAAGGGGGGGGGACTACATTCAGACAAGGATAAAGAGTCGAGAACAGTACAACGAATCGTCTGCTTTCTCTCATAATTTACGGAAACGTCAAAGCTTCCGCACTTCGCGCGGGAGGAGGAAAACTGAATTCAGACAATTAGGCTTTAGAGTCGTGAACGGTAAATGAATCGTCTTCTTTCTATAATAATTCAATGAAAGGTCAAAGCTTCCGCGCTTCGCACGGAAGGGGGGGGGGACTACATTCAGACAAGGATTAAGAGTCGAAAACGGTACAACGAATCGTCTTCTATCTCTAATAATTTAATGAAACGTATAAGCTTCCGCGGGAGACCCTTCACCCACCCCTAGGGGCCAGTGCGCTTCGCGCGCTCTGATTCGCTCGCTCACTACCGCCCCTCTAAAATAAGATTCTAGCTACGCGCCTACATTTAAATTATAGCTATGATGCTGACTAAGTTGACGATATATTTCGTATATTTATGTAGTCGAGGAAAAGGACCATTTGCGCATCCGCAAGTATAGGATTTCCCGCCCAAATTCGCGTGTTTGTCATTCGAATTCATTTACTTTGCATTTAAAGTTGCGCAGATCGGCTTTGCCATGCCAATTATCATTCAATTTTCCAGTTTTTGTATTTAATTTAGGATTTTGGTCGAAGGGTTTCATAGATCTGTCATTCAATTAGAAACTGCTCAACTAGCGTTCAAATTAATATTCCCTTGTCGAAGCGTAATGTTTATCATTCAAATTAACACCTGCCATACGCATTCGTAATATTTGTATTCAAGTTAGGAATGTTAGGGGGAAGAGTTGCAACAAACTTTTACAGTTTGTAAATAATACAGTTAAAATGCATGATTTGCCATTGGGGTCTAAGCTGTTATTCCATTTATTTATATTCAGGACAATGCAGATGGGTGTAGTCAGACATAAAGTAAAGAAGGGATGAAATCAAGTGATATGGCATTTCTGTACGGACATGTTCATATACCCGGGAAAGAATACCCTCAATCGCCCTTTTTTTTTTTTTTTTTTTTACTACAGACTCGGAATTTTACAAAAGTAATTCACATCGTCTCTTATACCCAGCACACCCCTCTGTTTTTCTTAAAGAGTTTCATAGTTTACCTGCCCGCCAGCAGATCGATGGCTAAAGACATGGCTACATAATGAATCATGTTCAAATTGTTGACTCTAGTCCCTACCCCAGCCACAATATTGTACCCTTCTGCCATAATGAAATTATGATGAAATTATGATAAATTTATGATGAAACATAAGACAAACAACTTCCTTACATGAACATTTACAAATATACTGAGACCATCAGGTCCGTAGATGCAAGTCGTTTTTTCTTCTTAACAATCAAACTTAAATGCTGATGAATATCAGATAAATCTAATAAGTATATAAGTGTATACAATTTTCATGCAAGCAAATGAAATATGATGAAGTACACATGAAAAAACAATCTTGAAAGAAAAAGAATGAGCTATAAAAAGTGTGTAATAAACGAGAAATGTATATTGACCATCAATTTAAGTGCACAAAGTGCTAATTTGAATGCTACAAATGAATTAGAATGCTAGTAGTACACCGCCGCGTTGTCAGAAAATCGTGTTGCGCCAAATCGAATGACCAAATAGCGAAAGAAGCACATTGTTCATTAATTTGAATGAAACATAGTCGTAGATTCTAACGGAAATTCCATAGATTTGAAAACTAGAAAAGAGAATATAAAAACCCGAGATATACCTGACTGCACTGTGAAAAATTTGGGCAATATTTTTGCCCAACGTTGTGCCATAGTCAACCCAACCATCTATTGGGCAATATTTTTCTCAATGGCCCAACAACTGGTCAAAATTTTCCCAACAAGTGGGCTACCGTAGTCGGGCAGTTGAAAGGTCATATCTTTGCCCAAATTTTGGTCAAAATACGAAACAATTATGCACGTGTGAAGTAGGGTGCTTACGTTTACCAATACCACTTGGCAAAATATTGCCCAATAGATGTTTGGGTTGACTATGGCACAACGTTGGGCAAAAATATTGCCCAAATTTTTCACAGTGTGCACTAAAACCGTCGAATTTGAACGCAAAACAAATTAATTTGAATGACAAACTCGCGAATTTGGCCGGGAAATCCTATACTATAGAAAGTTCATATGACAACAAATTTAGCCTTCGGCTCTGCATGCATGGTTTATACTTATAGGGTTAAATTTGTAGACATTGGGACATTAGATTTTGTCGGTAATTGGTGTCTAATTTTGTCGGCAATCGGTGGCCTCTACACTCGGCAAGTCGACGAATTTGAGACAAAAAAGACAAGATGAGGAGTTGTTTAAACTCGTAATCTTGTCTCTTTGTCCCATACAAGTCGTTTTCTTGTCTTCTTGTCCCAAACAAGTTGTCTTTCTGAGTTTCAACAACTCGTCATCTTGCAGGGGCGGATCTAGCTTTTTGCCAAGGGGGGGGGGGTTTAAACCGCCAAAACACCCCCCCCCCCCTAGATCCGCCCCTGTCTTGTTTTCTTGTTCCAAACAAGTCGACTAGCGAGTTCCAACCCCCCCCCCCCCCCCACTCCGAGAACGAACGTACCGCATGCGTGTTACCAAAATGTCCTTGCGTAACAAAAGAAAAAGGTCGAGCCGTATTGACTTTACACACCGGACTTTTGCTGAAAAGGGGGGGGGGGTCGCGTGGAACACGCATATGCGTACCCTAAATAACACTGAGTGGGGGGTGGGGGGCCGGGGTTCCAACAACCCGACTTCTCGTCATTTAACTTGTCTTCTTGTCTTCTTATCTCATCATCTGGCTTCCGTAAAAAATACAATAAATAAGGTAATAATTTAGTCGAGCGCCATGCCCAAATCATGACGAAATTCGGG
>JAVYIG010011135.1:0-63145 GCA_035222895.1 Strongylocentrotus droebachiensis
AAAGTCGTATTCCCTCCCTGATGGAACTCGTCCTGAGCACGGAGGGCCTGTGTTATAGGATAAATCAGTAAAACTTGCAAATTAAACTGTCTAAATATTTGAATGATTTTATTACCCTTCGCTAATTCTGAATACGGGCTTCCCCATAATGGCACTTGCGGTAGACTGTATGGCATCCATGCGGCAGCGGCAGATTGCAAGCAGGAGCAGAGATCAATACTAGCAGACGAACATTATTTATTCAACTCGGAAAGGGTTTCAACAAAATAGTTTTCGACAGAAACATAATAAATACAAAGAAATTAACTTAAGCGTACACTGTATCATTATAAACGCTTACAGTATATGAAAAGTAATTATTTCCATAAAAAACAACCAATCTTAGAAAATACACAATTTGTTATGACAATTTACTTTTACGCTTCACCCAGCTCTCTCTCTCTCTCTCTCCAGCTTGTCCATTCTTTTTTGCAGTCTAATACGATGGTGGAGGTGGGCTGGATTTTTTTTCGATGGTGGAGGTGGGGGCAGAGGAGAGGGTGAAGGAGATCTAGGCGGTGGTGATAGAGATACAAGTGGTGGGGAAGGTGATCATGCTCGTGATGGTTGTGGTGGCGAAGGAGCTCAAGCCGGGAGATTTTCACCGCTTGTAATTTATATCAAACGGTATATGGCCCGTTGGGCTCAGCCGGTGCCATGGGACTGCACCATAACGCATTTTGTTTTTTTGTTACATAACTATTCACGCAGTGGCATGGATGCTAATTAACTAGGAGATATCAACATCATATTTCATATTATCACCAGGCGCGGATCCAGGATTTCTTAGGGGAGGGGGCCCAACTTTCTTCATTTTTGTTTGCTCCCGAAAATTGGAAAATCGCGCCGGCCGAAAAGTCGCTCAGTGGGGGGGGGGGGGGGGGGGGGGGGGGGGGGGGGGGGGGGTAGTGAGCACAATTTTTTTTTTTTTTTTTTTGCTCCCGAAAATTTGAAAATCGCGCCGACCGAAAAGTCGCTCAGTGGGGGGGGGGGGGGGGGGGGGGTAGTGAGCACATTTTTTTTTTTTTTTTTTTTTGTCCTCGAAAATTTTTCAATTTGCACCCCCCCCTTGAGCGCCAGGGGGGGGGGGCCCAACCCCCAAAAAAGGTAAAAATCACGTGATTTTACATGATTTTTTTCTCAAGGGGGGGGGCCCGGGCCCCCCGGGCCCCCCCCCTGGATCCGCCACTGATTATCACCTAGCCCGTACGGCTAGAGCCGAACTAGTAAGATGGGGGTTGGGTTTTCCAGTCTTTTAATTATATCGCCTTCATATTGAACGGAAAATATTAATCAAATAGCATCAACCATCAAGAATATTTGTCATTTACAATATTGCCCAAAATATAGGTCGTAGATGATATATTAAATATTGCTTTAAAACTTCTTTGAATCGCTGTTCTAAATCAAGATCCCGCTAAACGTGTAGTTTTATGAAGCGAGTTGGAGGAGGAAGCATCTATTATTATATTCCTCCAAATATTTGGAGAAAACTCGATTTTAGCCCTCCCATCTCGCAAGAATACAAAATTAAATTTTTAAACTTTCTCTATCATGAAATTGGTGTGCTATGAATACAAATCGAAACAGCGCGTAAAGACGACAAGGGTAAGAAACGAGGAATTATTTGCTTGCAAATTTGCCAAAAGTTGTACATCTATACAATTATAAAATTATCAAAGCAAAAATATAAAAAAGGCAATTATTTCAATTCACAATTTCTCTGTCACGGTCACCTGTATTGGCTTGTCTTTTGTTAAACAGAAAAGCGGAGGCGAGAATGTAAATAAAGCCTCCCACAGAAAATCAAATAATAACCGCAATCTTTTGACTTTTGAAGACAATTTCATCATCATATGCCTTCCCGCATTTCAGCAGACCTGGTGATTTCTTGTGTTCCTCAACACTCTGGTTATTGCACCATCAATAATTATGGTAAGTATATTTTGTAATGTTCCACTACGATTTTTAACGTGGTGTATAATACGGTATGTTGTCACTATTACCCTTGAATATTGTCAGCGTTAAGAATTTAGATGTCTTTCAGAAGATTTGTTCAGAAGATTTATAATCCGAAGGGATACGATTATCTTTACACGTGCTTAATAATTATCTCATCGTTGAAAAGGCCCATATATACCGACCCCCTATTAGGTGTTGTTGGCAACTAGCTCAACTAGCTAACCTAATGCTAGGTAACTCGTAGTTTTAAGTAGTAAGATATTATGAATCTGGTCGTAAGAACTGGGAGTTTACTAGTTTGCAGTCCTTTGCTATGTAACCTTCTTATTTTATCGGTGGTAGAAACTCAGCGAACCTCTTTGCGCCATTTCTCTCTTTTCCTTGGGTACATTTAAGAAGGCATCTTCAAGTCGAGTTACAAAGTTTTGGGAAATTATGAAAATTGGGTGGATAGTGATTCTTTACAATTTTGATATATTTAGATGCCCCCGTGGATGTATTATAAGCACTAGAAATGTTAGCCCCTAAAACACTTCTGCTTTCGAGAAAAATTGAATATACAAATTTACCGGTGCTCCCGGTAAAATTTGATGAATCTCAAATAGCGCCTACGGCCGTAAAATGGTAGCTGCTACCGTGAAAATCTCAGAATATGTAGTTGTGATATATAATTTCCAATTGGGAATAGCTAATCGGTCGATTTTAGTCAAGAAACATTGTTTTATAGCTTAATTAATATTTTGACCTTGAGAGGGAGCTATACAACATCAAGAGTTTATTATTTACAATTTCATAATTTTAGACTCAATTTCATCCGCGACAACGATCACTGAATATTGTAGGATCGCATATGCTTCCAATATGTTCATTTGAACCAAATTCATATGACCCCATACCAAAGATTTGTATTACCAAAATTGATGAAGTCATCAGCCATGAATGGATGAGTACGTTTTTGTTGAATCTCGTATTAGGACAATAGGGACTTTTAGATTTGCACGAAGACAAATGTGGATTGCTACGGTCGACGTCCTTTTAATGCACTGCCTTGAATGGACGTCACGCGTATCAGTCCACGCAAATCTAAAAGTCCCTAATAATGGCCACTTATCTAACGCTCATATCCGGCACGCAGTGACGCTCATGTTCAACGCGCATAGATATTATTATTTTCCACAAGTTGATTTAATACATTAGAGCTGTACACAGATGGCATTTATTTGTTCAACATGTCACAGTTTATCACTTTGGCTCTATAAAGCAGTAAACTAAGTTAAACCAGGATTGACTTTAATAGTATAGATATATCAATACGAGCCAATCTAGCTAAGCTTATCCGTATTGTTTTGCAAATGTAGATACTCGGACCAATTACACGGAAAAAGCATGACGTCATCACAGCCACGCATCGTACGCATGACGTCATCACCAAGAGAGGTATGACGTCATACTGGTGGGGTTGTCAAGGTTTCTGGTTCCATAAAATGATTGTGCTAAACAGTGGTGTGGTGATGACACCCGTACTAGCCCCAAACACTAGTGAGCACTTTTCTTTCTTTTTCGCCCCGGAGCACTTTTTTTTAAAACTCAACACCCCCTTCCCCCCTTGACCCCCCAAAAAGGTTTTTTTTTAATGTCCCGGCCAATGATGAGTGCCTCTTTTTTAGGGTGTAAGGGGTGCCCCATTTTCACCTCTGATAATTACTCTTTGTACTTTGGCACATGCTCCTTTTCTTTCCTGATAAGTGTTCCCTTTTCCTCTCAGGTTATTTTACGTGTTGCGATCGTTTTTAATATGAAATTGTAAAGTAAACAAAGAAATGTAAATATAGATGCGTAAACATATATTAGATCAATATCATGCTTAATTCTGGACCCGTGTGTCGGCGATAGCAGAGCAGTATCATTCTTATCACTTCAATGCATAAGCAACACAAATAAAAAGAACAATGTCTGTTGTAGGACTTTGTATTCTCTCTCTTGGGAAACATGTCTAGTGAGTGAACTTGTATTAGACGGTTGTCGTTGTTAACATTATTTTCATTAGACGCTCTTTGGTGTAGTGATAATAATGCGAGAAGTGTAGCATGTTTCAAAAGCAAATAGACAAATATTAAAGCACATGAGGATATAGTTTGTACTAAATTAGCATGAAATTATACCTCGAAGAAATTAAACGTTTATTAATGTACTCCTTTATCAAGACGGTTCCTTTTTAGGATTGATAATTATTATTTCAATAATAAGAAGGAGAAGAAGAAGAAAGATAGTAATAATAGTAGTAATAGTAATAATAGTTGTATTATTATTATTATCATTATAACGATTGTCATAATGGAAACAGCGATAATATCTATGACAATAACAATAACAATGATAATGATGGTAAAAATGGTGAGAAAAAGAATGGTAACATTGTCGAAGAGATTTTTCATGAATCATCCGTGACGGTGAAACTTATCTCGATTATTTCAGGACTCTTGTTGCCCGATGAGGTCGCCACAATACAACGCGAGTCTCGGTTTCTCGTCTGGTGTGATGCAAGTCGTATGTGGGGTGTGTACCCTTCTACTAGGAGGTGTCTTCTTTGCATTGGTCTTGGACGTTATTGACACAGGAGCAGGAGTATGGTGCGGGGCGTTCGTAAGTCCCTCTCTTGAAACACCTACCTCTGTACCCTAACCCATCCTTCCTGTCCCTCTCTACTGCACCCCCCCCCCCCCCCCCCTCTCTCTCTCCCTCTGACACAGGAGCAGGAGTATGGCGCGGGGTGTTCGTAAGTCCCTCTCTTGATAACACATACCTCATATCTCCTCTTTACCCCATCCCCGCCCTCCCTCTCCCACACCATCCCCTCTCTCTCTCTCTCTCTCTTTGACACAGGAGCTGGAGCATGGTGTGTAGGGGTGTTTGTAAGTCCCTCTCTTGAAACACCTACCTCATATTACCTCTTTACCCCATCCCCGCCCTCCCTCTCCAAAACCACCTCCCCCTCTCCCTTTCCTTCCCCTCCCCCTTTACCCTTCTCTCTCTCTCTCTGACACAGGAGCAGGAGTATGGTGTGTGGGTTTTTTCGTAAGTCCCTCTCTTGGAAACAACGACCTCATTACTTCTGTATCCCATCCACGCCACTCCCTTTTCCCACCCCTCCCCTTAACCCCCCCCCCCTCTCTCTCTCTCCCTCTCTCTCTCTTTTATGTTTCTTATTTTCATTCCATATGTTGGCTATTATGTTTAGTTCAAAGTTTGTTGGTCCTCTTTCATTCTTATGAAACTTTTCAAGTCACATACATGTATGTTGATGTTTGTAATTTTTTTTTTTGGTATTAGCTTTCTCTCTTCACCTTGTTTTATATGTTTCCTCTTTAAAGTTTTGTCCTATCTATTTATATTCCATTAGGTGTCTATAATTATGATCTGTTTTATTTTTGTATCGCGGACTTGCTGAAAGCAGTTTTTAAGGCCGACGTGAGTTTTTCGTGATTAAAATAATTCAATTCAATTCAAAAATATATTGACGAGCTACGTCACGCAAACATGATAGGGGACATAAATAAATAAATACATAAATAAACATGATATAGCATTGGTTTTTCGACAGTCTTTGTGATCATGTGAAGTGGAGGAAATCAATGAGACATTTATACCAACCAAACTTGTCAGTTAATTTTGGCTAATAGAGGAAAATACGCACTTTATAGGTTTTCCATTGATGAGTTTAATACTTCTTTGTCATTATATTTGATATATCAGATCTTCATACCGACTGGTGTTCTCGGCATCTTCAGTAAAGGAAAACGAACAGGAGTGGTAAATATAAAGTTCTATCTATAATAATATTGATATTCTGGATTTATATAGTGCTATTTTTTTAAATATAATTATATCAATTTATTAATTGCTGCTTGGTTATGACTTTTATTATTATTATCATTATTATCATCATTTTCATTATTTTAAACTATTATAATTAGGTGTTATTGTTTTTGTTTTGTTTGTTATCATTACTACAGATCATAGCCTATCTGGTCATGTGCCTCCTATCCTGTCTTGCAAGCTTAGTAATGGCTGCTTTTATATTTTACTGGACCTGGTACTGGGGAGTGTACTGTAGCAGTCAGACCAAGAAATGCTCTCACGTCACGGTAAGGAGCTGTCCCGGCCCGGCCAGACTATGAGACCGGCAAGATAGGTCCAGAGGGCCGTCTGTAAAGTTTTTTGACCTCAGGATTCACGATAGTGACGTAGTTACAGAGGGGCACAGGGGCATATCCCCCATCGAGGGTTCGAAAAGAAGTTAGAAAAGAGAGGAAGGTTAGGGAGAAGGGTGAAGGGGTGAAAGAATGAGAAAGAAGACGCCTGCACACCTCCCGCACCGGCGCACCCTCCCCTACTGTATTGTAAATTCACATTTAATTTTCTGAGTAAGTTCGGTGCCACCACCCCCTCCCGCCCAACAGCCCTCGTTACCGACATGTCGTTTTCGCAGGCCATGTTACAAAATGTCTGAGGGTTCAGGATAGAGTTGTCCGAATTCGCCTTTTCCCCGCTGCAAGATATATCACAGTACCTATTAAGCTATTAAATGAAATCCCTTGTAACTGGTTTTTTATATAGTCGTTACTAGTTTATTCAAATAGTCCGACGGTGCAATTTATTTCATGAAGAAGCAGCAACCTCTTGTTTGCCTTTTTCTCCTCTGGTTAGCATGTCTTCATTTTTAGTTCAGATATAACTGAGAATTATATGTTAAAGATTGTTGTTGCACCTCATTCATGTTGATATTACATATCAAACTAGGTGTCGTGGTGTGGTTCATTCATTTGACTATATACAAAGTGTTCAGGGTTCCTATCTATTCAATTTTACATGTATGTGCTTATAACGATAATGGTAATAATAATAATATTATGTCTTGTTTACCCGGAGAAGCCTCTTCAGTATTGATGCTGTTGTCACTGAGGACCCTGCAATCATAATGTATTTACCCCGGCGTATATACTAGCTACCATGAAAGGCGCTCAAGCATTCAAGCAATTTCTCCCTACCGGGTCCCCATTTAATACACCTGGGTACAGAAAGGATATTCACATTACAAAATAGTAGACATTCATGCTTTATAGCCCATCAAATAACGTTCACTTTCTTTTTTAGATTTACCAAGCGATCCAGGCTGTCATTGGAATTCTGATGGTTGTTGAGTTTGTTGGAGCTGCTATAGGAGCACATGGTTGCTGCCAGGTAGTACCAAGCAAACCAACAACTCGTAGGTCTGACGCGGTAAGAACCGTCTCCGACTATTAACATTACCTCCGTCTTAATTGTTTGTTGTTTTGCCTCCAGGTAGCTTTAGGTTTATTATGACTCTTTATTTTATTAATTTGCTACCATTATTCTATTCTTAATTCATTTTTTTCTCCATTTCATTCATTTGATTTAGTTTTATTTCATTTTTATTCATTTTATTTGTATTTATTTTAAAATATTAATTGATTTTATTTGATTCTCTTTTATTCGATTTATTGATTCCGGGGGATAAGATACCTTGAATTCAGGATTATTGGCATTAATTTAGTAAACAAACACACTCACCTAATCACAGACAAATAAAACAAACAAAGAAAATGTTATAAGTGATATATACACGTCACAAAATATGCACGACAAGAAATACAGTTTCTAAATTCGACTTTCAGTTGCTTTACTATCTATCTGTTTTACCCCTTTATTCTTATTTCATGTGTTATATACATTCAGGTACATTACGAGTCGCGTCAACCACCTGCAAACATCAACGTTAGGATTGGAAAAAGTAAAACTATACATTATTTTAGAAAAGTGGAGTTGTCGTGGGATATAGTGGTCCATGCACTTGACTCTCAATCCGATGACTATAATGGATCGAATCCAAGCCCGGCACTAACGTCCTTTTGCAAGAAATTAATCTATATTTGACGCTCTCCACCCAGGTGTAAATGAGAACATGGTAGATGCTGGGATAATAATAATTACAGGACCCTCAGGAAGAACAGTATTGATGCGGATCAGACATCCAAGGGTAGATTAAACAAAATGGTTATCATCATTATTGTTATTAGTGTTATGTAGTACTTGTATTATTCCCCCCTCCTCCCTTCAGTCATTCACCTTTCATTCACCTTTCTCCCACCTGCTCCATGATAAAACAGAACCCCATTATCCCATTACTTTTATTATAAACATTTAACCATTAATGACCACCCCAGAGTTATAGCTTCAAGGATCGAACCACATTCTTAGAACCATGACTCATATGCCCAAACCCCAGTCACTTGCACTCTCCATAGCCACTCCCCATAATACCATGACAACCCTGACCATTGACCAATGATAAGCATGAATAAGTCACCCCTCCCAACATTGGTTTTCTCCCCAAACTTTCCTAAATGTAAAGTTGGATAATGTTAGGGACTTTGGTTTCAGCCGTCAACCGCTGAACAAGGATTCTACAGAGACTTGTATTTGTGAATGTGATAATTACGACAAGTATCTATGATGATTAAAGGTTCTCGTGAATTATAACAAGAAATAGTACAGCGTCTTTCTTTATGCTCCTCGCCTCCAACAATCACTGATCCCTACACGACATGGTGGAGAACCCGGTTTGTAGAAAATGATTTCTACTTGATTACTGTGATGTGAGGAGGACCTGGCTACATTATACAGAACTGCATAATACTCATTCACCATCAGGATGAGTATCGAGAACTATAGGAGAGACTGACAAGCACATTTATATTTGCATTCAACAACGACGACGACGACGACGACGAAGACAATCAGACCTGCCAGTTACAACTTACAAGTAGACACGGTAAATTGATGCCGCTACATACATGACTTCACCGACGATGACCACGACGCCGCCAAACAAGACCGCTCTTCCCTGACACACACGGACACCACACAGATGACGACGACGACGGAACTGGAAGCAGAGGCTTGACGACCACCAGAAGTACACGACCACAGCACCACTGGACACAACCGCTGACAACCTGACAACGTCAATCACCGCTGCAACACCAAGCTCTCGTGACTGGATAGTTGCCTCTGACTCTTACATTTAATTGATTGACACTGAATATTTTCCTATACTTTTTTTTCCTTCTTGCTATACTTCTTTCTTGCTTTACCTTTTTTTTTTTTTTTTTTTTTTTCTTGCTATACTATTGCTAAAATTCTACGAAAGGACATTTAGTGAATTTGTTTCCCATTCGGAATCCCTTTCATTGCTGGTTGGTAAGTGAAACCATTTCTTTTATTGTTCCACTGGCGAATGAGAGTGTGTGAGTACAGGAGACTAAATATAGTTTTTTGTTTGTTTTGCATTGTTTAAATTTAAATAATTTGGTAGATATACCTACTATGCTATTTTATCTCGATACATCTTATAATTTTGTTTTGTGATTCGTATTGATTTCGTTGACCATTGACTGCATTAATTACATTAATCAATAACCATGACGTCTACACAATCACAAACGACTCCCCCTACTCGACACAACCTCCGACAAACCGACTTTTACCGACTCGATTCTCTGGAACTCAAATTGACCGTGATGAAGTGACCGCTCATTTCATGACTTTTACGGACTATCTTGACGCCCAAGACATTGACATCGACGACGCTGGAAACTTGACGACCATTCTAAAACTATTTAAGCGAACTCTCCAGGGTCAAGCACGACTTTGGATAGATGGACTAACTTTTAACGACTTCAATGACCTGCGAAGCTCGTTTGTAAGAAGGTTTAGTCCTGCTAATTAAGTCATCTTACACACATGCACGTGACTTCATGACCATGACGATGACCACGGAGGAGAGTGCGGAAGCGTTCCTCCAACGACTTCGACAGGCCGCAGCGCGTATAGGATACGCGGAAGCGCAAATAAGCCATCGACTACTTGACGCACTGCCGGACGAATGCCGCGCGACTATACTGATGTCGGCATCCACAACGGACCTCAACACGTTGACCGCTGATGACATCGCCGCAAAAGCGCAGCTGTTTTTGGAACTTAAGACAAACCCAACTAAGACCAAAGAACTGACTTTCTCTGCCCAGTCAGAGATTGACGACATCAGAGAGCAAATCAACTCTCTGAAAATGACCACCATGACTGAGGACAATCGACATGATCGAGGACGAGATCAACGTCGACGACCGTCAACTCCACGACAAAACAGTACTGATCGCAGCGCTAGTCGTGATAGACACCGCGATCAGAGCCGCGACAGATACCACAATGACAGACGAGGTAGGAGCCCCTATCGCCATGACGATAGACAAAACAGACGACAACAATCATGACCACGACTCCCCGCACGACTCATTTGTAACTATTGCCAAATCCCAGGCCACGTTTGGCGGGATTGTAGGAAAAGGTTGAGAAACATGACTCAACCACCACCACCTCCCCCGCACAATTATTACGGACCTGCCTACAATAACGACCAGCCATACTATCACCAACAACAACAACAACCTCGACAATCACACCAACCTCGGCAATCACAACAACCACAATACCAACAACGCCCCCAGGATTTCTAAGACGGGAGAGAGCCGATAGCGCTCATTGTTCTTTCTCCCGGACTACGTCTAAGTATAGGCCCGACAATGATATGACTTCGACTTATTTAGGAGTTGAAGAAGTAGACTTAAAACTGACAGAGAGAAACTTTACAAAGGGACGTCTACCAGATAGGAGGACTGCACTAGTACTCTTTGACAGTGGTGCATCTAAATCAATCATTTCCGGGCGATTCGTGAAATCATCCCCCTATCTTTCTAAACTTGTACCAACCGAAGTAGCCCCTATTCGATTCAAATTGGGTAACGGACAATTTTTGATTGCGGATAGAGCAGTGAAATTTCAACTAGTTATTCAGGGTCACAAATTCGAAATCACATCACTCATTGCAAGCAGCCTTGTTGGTGTAGATTTAATCTTGGGAACCAACACCCTTTCTGATTTGGATGGAACACTTCACTTCAGGAATAATAGGTTCAAGATCAAGTCCAAGAATATTTCTTTTGTACCTCCAACTACAGTGACAGTTGCCCCGGGTGACTCGACACTCCTAACTCTGCAAGGTAAGACCCCAGCTCACTTGCGTAACTCAGAGATTGTACTGACAGCTAACAAATACCTATCTCGACATTGCCCCACTACAAGTATTGTTTCCCTACATAAAGGAAGGACTCAGGTCCTGGTGACGAACTTGACCGACAGGCACGTGACCTTTTCTAAGGGTAGACCCATTGCTTTCTTAGATACGACCAAACTTGTTAACGCTACGCAAGAACTCCCTATGCACTACTTAAACATGACTCTGAACTTGAAGGACAACCTGCACACTGGACAAGATAATGTTCATAGAGACTCAGTCAGGCATGACAACCTTAAGGCGTATCCCCACCTTGACCCTAGTGACCCCATCGTTAATATGACAGAAGACGAGATAATACGGAAACATATTGACTTGACTGGGAGTATTCTGTCTCAGAAAGAAAGACAGGAAATCGTTCGTATTCTCATGGAGAATAGAGATGCATTTTCTCTATATGGCGAACTATCAAGTTGCCCGAACTTCGAAGTAGACATTAAACTGACTAACGACGAACCATTTTTCATTCGACCTTACTTTGCAACTGAGACTGACAAGGCAAGGATAGAATATGAGCTAACCAAACTTGTCAAATTGGGAATTTTAGAAGTAGGACATCAATCATACACCTCACCCGTCCTCCTTCTTTCCAAAAAGAACACCTCCGAAAAGAGAGTTGTTACTGATTTTCGGTATCTCAATTCTAGAGTTAAACGAATTAATCATCCCTTCCCCCTACTTTCGGAAACCCTCAAACGAATTGGCAATGCTAACACTAAGGTCCTTAGTGTGATTGATTTGAAATCAGCCTTTCATTGCATCCCCCTATCCAAGTCAGCTCAAAAGTACACAGGCATTGCATCATACCATGGCGGCACTGGCGTACCTATGGGGGGGCAGGGGGGGGGCAGAGTGCCCCCCTGACGGGCTCCAGGGGAAAAAAAAGAAAAAGGGGAAAGAAAAGAAAAGAAAGGAAAGGAAAGAAAAAAAGAAAAAAGGAAAAGGTAAGAAAAAAAAGGAAAGAAAGAGAAAAAAAGAAAAAAAGGAAAAGGAAAGAAAAAAGGAAAAAGAAGAGAAAAGGAAGAAAAAGGGAAAAGAAAAGGAAAGGAAAATAATGGGGAAATAAAAAAAAAAAGACCATGGCCGTACGCACCAGGGGGGGGGGGGCAGTTAACCCTAGATATTTTGAAAACGTACAGTTTTTTTCCTGAAAATGTAGTGTAGGCCTATACCAAATCCTTCAATTCTACTTTTGAAAATGCAAAAGTACCCTCATGACCAGTTCGGTCGCTCGAACTCCCTTCACTCCTTTTGCTTTTGAGATTCTTCGAAAACTTTTAACGCATCTTTCCCCCTCCCCCACCAGAAAAATATTCCGCATACGGCCGCTGGCGTGAACTGCTTGCTAGCCTATTTTGTATTAAATGTTTTCACTTGCTCGTCCTCCTGAAAAAAGAAAAGGATTACTATTGCCTAGAATACAATTGTGCCCGCCCCGACGGGCCCCGACCTGCAACCATGACAACAATAACACACAATGTATGTACCAAATGTTACTAAAAGAGACTAATTCATTTTTCCTCGCTCGCTACACTCGCTCGCGAATAAAATGAATAGAAGAGTTTTTTTCGCCCTCCGTCGCCAAAAAGGAATTGAATCGCGTTAAACGCGATTGCGTCCATCCTGACCTGCACCAATAAAAACAAGTTTATTTATTAATTTCTATTAAAAGAGAATTTATTTGTTTTGCTTGCTCGCTATGCTCGCTCGCCAAAATGGCATTGACACCGCTAACGTGCCCGCCCCAACCTGCAACAACCAGTTAATAATTATGTACCAAACGTTTTTCAAAGAAGTTTTGGTGTGCTCGTGCTCACCAAAACGGAATTAACATCACCTTAGACATGATCGTGTAAGCCCTGACCTGCAACAAACAAATCTTAAATTTATGAACCAATTATCATTACAAAGATTTTACTCGCTCGCTACGCTCGCTCGCCAAAATAGAAATAACACCGCTTTTAATAATCACGTCCCTGACATGGAACAATGAACCCAAGTTTTATGTACCATATTTTCCCTATAAAAGAGAAGTGATTTTTTTGGCTCGCTCGCCAAATTAGAAATAACACCGCTTTTAATAATCACGTCCCTGACAATGGAACAATGAACCCAAGTTTTATGTACCATATTTTCCCTATAAAAGAGAAGTGATTTTTTTTTGCTCGCTCGCTACGCTCGCTCGCCAAAATAGAAATAACACCGCTTTTAATAATCACGTCCCTGACATGGAACAATGAACCCAAGTTTTATGTACCATATTTTCCCTATAAAAGAGAAGTGATTTTTTTTTGCTCGCTCGCTACGCTCGCTCGCCAAAATAGAAATAACACCGCTTTTAATAATCACGTCCCTGACATGGAACAATGAACCCAAGTTTTATGTACCATATTTTCCCTATAAAAGAGAAGTGATTTTTTTCGCTCGCTAGCTCGTGGAATTATGTGCCCACGACTAACCTGCTACGATATAATTAAAAAGAGAAATGTAGGGGGTTGCCTGCCCGCCAAAATGGGATTGACATTGCCTTAAACACGATTGTGCCCGCCCCCGACCTGCAACAATGAAACAAATTTTATATAGCAATTCATTGAGAGAAAGATGTATTTTCGCTCGCTAGCTAAGATGGGTATAAAATCACCCTAAACACAATATTGTTCCCGCGCCCTGCATGGGACAATTGAACCAAGTTTAAGTGGCAATTATTGAAAAAAAAGTGATTTTTTTTTTCTTGCCCCCTACGCTCGTTTGCAAAAAATGAAATTAACGTCGATAACAAGTGAATGTTCCCACCCCCAACTTGCAACAATACCAGTTTATATACCAAACGTTACTTAAAGATTTTTTTTTGCTCGCTCGCTCGCCAGAAGTGAAAATTAGCATCGCCTTTTTTGTTTGTTTCGGTCGCTTGCCCCCCCTGACGGAGTACCCCAGGTACGCCACTGCATGGCGGTAAACATTACTTCTACAAACGTTTGGCACAAGGCTTAAACGTTTCACCCGCTATCTTTCAAGCAAAGATTGACGATATTTTGGGTTCGATCCCCAATTCTAGGCAATTTTGCATAGCTCACCATGACGACATTATACTATTTAGCCAAGACAAGACCTCCCATCGATCCCACTTGATAGATGTACTAAAGGCCCTCTCTGACAACGGACTGAAAGTCAGCCCGAAAAAGTGCAAGCTCTTCCGCACTGATGTTGATTACATGGGCCACCGAATCACTGTCAATAAGGTGGGAGAGGCATGTTTTCAACCCCTTCGTGACAGGTGTGCTGCAATCCATGGCATGCCCAAACCGAAGACTCCCAGAAAAGTTAGGAGACTAGTGGGAGCAGTGAACTATGTTGCCGGATTTTTCCCCAATATACAATCTGTTCTCAAACCACTTCACCAACTGACTAGAAAGAAAAACAAATTCATCTGGACTGACGAACACGAGACTGCCTTTAACAAAGTTAAAGAGCTAATGACCAACCCTCCAGTATTACACATGCCCCAAAGTACAGGACGATTCTCATTATACAGTGACACTTCTCGGACTGCTACCGGCTCTTACTTGACACAACTTATTAATGGACAGGAATGTGTTATAGGTTATTACTCAAAAGTATTGCCCGATGCATGTCAGAGATACAGCGTAACAGAGCTGGAACTATTTGGACTATTGATCAACGTCTCAGCCTTTAAGCATTTGCTTAAAGGATGTGAGTTCAATGCATTCGTTGACCATAGTTCAATAGTCCAGATTTTAAAGTCAAAAGATGCACCGTGCACAACACGACTGCAAAAATTGATTTTGAAATTATCTGAATACTCCTTCCAAATTGGGTACAAAAAGGGAACTGAACTCGTTTTGGCAGATTTTCTTTCTCGAGCCCCTTCTGGCGACCATGAGGAGATTGACAGGGTTGTCCCCATTGCATGCTGTCTATTTGACGATAGTGATTTACTTGACATGGACACCTTACACCCAGCCCAACAGACTGACCGCATAGTCACTCGTGCCTATGCTAAGAAAATGGGTATTCCTATTCCTGATATAAATCCCAAGAAACCTAACAGGTGTGAACAAACCCCTACGAATCCCGCGACACAACAGCAAGCTGACCAGCCAAAACAAACCAAACCCCCCTCACTGCCACCTAGGACTATCTCTCCACAACCAGCCAATCACAGACCTACTAGACAGGGCACACCCCCTATACACCCACGTGGAGTTCACCATCCTTTCCTTCCACATAACCAGGAATACACAATTCCTCCTACCAGACAAACCCCACCTGTTCCCACTACAGAACCCAGACTTGTTGACAGATGCAATGAAATTCACAATGACCATTACCGTGAAGTACCCTCTGACCTCTACATTCCCCCTAGACCATTGACCTCAAAGGTAGACAACATCAAAGCTAGACACATTCCCAAACAACATGAACTGGACAAGATGACTGATCTGATAAAGCGCAAGATAATTAGGGACTACAATCTACCTGTTGACATGAGAAAACTGAAAACGGAACAGGAAACCTCACCGTTCTTTAAACCTGTCTATGACTTTCTCGCCCATGACATTTTGCCTAGTGACAGGAAAGCTGCAAAGACAGTCAAATTAAAGGCAGAAGAATACATTCTTTGTGACGGTATACTGTTCAGACTTTTCTTCACTAAAGATGACGACTTTAGACTACAACTCGCTATTCCCGAGACCCTAACAGATATGATCATATCTCAACATCACGACACGTTACTTAGCAACCACCAAGGAACACAACGAACATACTTGACTATTAGACGGAACTTCTACATGCCAAACATGTTTGAGAGAATCAACAATTACGTTAAGGCTTGTATGCGTTGCCAGCAATTCAAAGGCAAGCCAGACAGACTAAGACCCTTTTACACTCGTATTCCTGACTCATACAGACCATTTGACCGCATTAGTCTCGACTTTAAGACCATGCCAACCTCACATACTGGATATAGACATTTGATGGTCATCTGCGACGAAATTACGAGATTTGTAATTTGCGCCCCACTAAAATCGCTCGATGCCGAGACAATTTGCGAGGCACTTATCCAAAAAGTCATCTGCATTTTTGGACCACCATCATGTCTGGTTACTGACGCTGCAGCTTCCCTGACAGGTAAGCTACTGACTGCATTATGCGCGACTTTGACCATTGACCGTAAGGTAATCAGTGTAGAGAACCATGGGAGTTTACACACAGAGAGGCACATCCAGACCCTCTCAAACTTTCTCAAAGTGAACCTAAACCAATTTGGCACCGATTGGGTTAGATTTGTGTCGACCACATGTTATGCATACAACTCTTTCTCTTCCCCCCATCTTGGAGATCGCAGCCCCTACGAGCTTGTGTTTTGCCGAGAGCCCCCTAATCTATCCAGTTTGTCTTTCGACCCCATGTCTGGCCTCTCATCTTCGTTCGATGAGTATGCGGACCACCTCAAAAAGAAGTTTGACCAAATATCTCACACAATGCTGTCATTACAAAGAAAACAGCAAGAGAAACAAAACACAAAGATCTCTAACAAATTAGACAAGACTCCAATCTACTCAATTGGTCAGCTTGTCAACCTCTACAAGCCTAACTCTTCCTCTTTGACCGCAAATTCCAAGAAAATTGCAGCAGAATGGGTTGGCCAACTAGTTATACATATCGTAATTGACAGGACTCATTACATTCTTGCGACAATGAAAGGAGAAATCCTTCGTGACATCTTCAACTACAATCGACTTAAACCTTGCTTCATGAGAGCTTCGGACGATAAGACAAACATAACACACATACAAAAGCTGAGAGAAGCATTAGGAAGAAACACTACTGACAAGGAACAAGGGTGTACAAACACAATAAACTTCATCGATGAAAATGATGAACAATTGCCCGAATTCCATGCAGCACCAGTAGAATGCTCTCAGATTACTGACTCTGTTGATACTTCAGACTATTTGCACGCCACGACAGAAAACAGTGGAATAGCGTCACTCACACCTCTGACTAAGCCAGATTTAGAGAAACAACTTGACCTACTTATGACTGCCCCCAACACTGGACACATGACAATTCACAGAGGACGATTCAAAGACGGACGATTACAAGTCTTGACATCATACGACAAAGTATGTGACGGTAAAACTACACCAATTGGTTTTTGGTGGAACATCGGACTGTACAAAGATACCGACAAACTAATCAGACAGATACTTACCTATAGACTCATTCCTGTGACAGGAACTCCTCAGAAATTTTTCAGACAATTGTACTTAATGTAATGTAAATACTGGTAATAGTTTGCTAGATTGCGATTGACAATATGTTTTACTTAGTTTCTTTTATATCTTATAAATTTTTTTTTGAACGATTATATGTATCATCGCAAGGTTAGTGAACTGGATGAGTTTAAATTTACACTTGTCAATTGATGATTTTAACAAGTTTGAAAGTACTTGTTTATTTTGTTCTTAAATTTAACATGGACATTGGAATATTTCTTCAACAGGATAGGATTGATAGTTACATTGAAGTCTATGTTGATGCTTCATTTGAAGTGCATGAAGGCCTTTCAAAACATAGGAAACTGTCATTTCTAGAGCGCTCCTGTTAATTTTCCTTTTCATTCACATGTTGATCAAATGCTAGAATTTATAGCATGTATACATTTTTTGCAATGACGAACCTTCGTCATTGCCTTGTTTTCGTTCACATTCTGCCCAATTAATATTCTCCTTTTCCTTATCCTTATCGTCCGGAAATCGCATTCGTTTTGCACGTAGTGCTTGTGATTCCTAGTAAGGTGCTTTCCTCATGTCCTTTTCCTTTCAAATTTCATAGGCATAGGCTCTAACATCTCATCAAGGTCACTACATTCTTCGATTTTGGAAATCACTCATGCATGACCGTCCAGGTGCCATTTTGTCCGTTTCTGGTCCATTTTAAGGCCTTTCTATCTTCCTTCCTATCTCCACTATCCTAGATCCTACAAACTTCTAACAAATTCCTCTAGATAGTCTGAGAGGTGTTCTTTTATCTGCGACATATGACTTGACCTTCAAAATGCCATCTTCATACTCGAAATTCAAATCTAAAACCGACTCCGTCAAAAATCTCTCAAGTTCTTGAAAAATGGACCCCTAAATAATCTAAAACTGCCATTACTTTCTCATATAAATTCCGTTTTGTATTTAAATCTCACAGTATCTTTATCTCATAATTGCACATAGCCATGCCAAATTTCACGCTCCAATGGCTTTGCACAACATAAATAGCGCCCTCTAAAGTTCTGGGAATTGGCTTTCTGTCTGTGGCCGTATCTCCATAATGGCTTGGCAAACCCGTACCCTTTTTTGGATTTAGATACTTGAAGATATGCCCTTTCCAGCCATATACAAAATTATATACCCTATCACTGACCAAATTTGAGAAAATTGCCCTCCAAATTCGCCATTTTCAAGAAAATTGAGAAATAACTTCAACTTGCTCTAAAATGGCGATCGTTATACCTACATCAATGAAACCTTGCAGACATATGTATCCATATACGTGACAACTGTCTGCCAAGTTTGGTAAAATTCGAATATGTCAGCGCAAAGTTATCGCCAAAAATGATGAATTTACTATGGATTACGTAATAGCGCGTTCAATGCGCGTAATACATTGCGCGCAGTTAACAATGGTGTCAAACTGACCGCAATGAAGTGCCCTTTCGGATGATACCAAGTATTATATATGTTCACACAGAAAATTGTGAGTAAATCGCATTTGAACAAAGATCACTACACGAATTCCGCCGAGTTTCCGCCCGAACCTAACACGTTTCGGCTATGACGTCATTTTTTCAGACTGCTTTTCGCCCCTTAAACGTCTTTTTTTTTCCTTGAAAATTTGCAGTGACATGCCGAGTTCCAATACGCAGGGCACCTCTTGGCCGGATTTTTTAAATTGGTCAAGGGGGCCATTTAAGACGCCATTTTGTCCTATACATCTATTTTACATCACGTGTTTCGATAGGATTATCATAGAAAAAAAGAGAGCGGTTTACAATAACAACCATGAAATTCCCTTTCTAATGATACCAAATACGGCCCATAAAGAGACGTAAAGAGAGAGAGAAAAAACAATTTAACTCCGGCCATAATACAGATCCTGCACGTTTTCCGCCCATTCATTACACGCATTGTCTATGGGGCATATCGGGTTCACGCTTTTGGCCCCGAGAACGAACTTGATTGCAATGTCAAACATGCACCAAATCCCATTGGTTTGTGCACGCAGTGCTTGCGAGCCCTTTCTAGGTTCTTTCCCCTATCCCAATTTCTTTCAAACTTCGTAGGCATAGTACCATCCCATCAAGGTCACTGTTGATGCCTTTCTTTCGCCCTACCTATCTCCAATATCACAGAAGCTACAGACTTCGTGCAAATTGCTCTGGATAGTCCGAGAGAAGCTCTTTCGTTCGACACGTAGAAACACGGCGTCATTGCACGCACATCGTTCTGACACGATTGCATTTCTAGTTTCTTGTTATTGCTGTTATTGCATACAAAACTTGGTGTTATCGTTGGAATGACACACATAGAATTGACATTATTAGTAGTATTATTTGTATTCTTGATCTTAGGAATTTGTTAATGATTCCATAGTTAATCGCTCTTGCTGATTAAGATTAACTACTTTTGTTGCGATAGATAGGATGTGTTAACGTGCATAAGTCTGCACAAGTTAATGGACTATTTGTTTCATTTGTTATACTTCATGTTAATGATCTTTTATGTTTAGATAGAATTAGTAATAGAATAGATTTTACCATGTTATTGTAGAAAACTTGTATGAGAGAGTGAGGGAGAGTGTGTAAGAGTCAAGTGGACAATAAATTGAATAACATTCTGTTGGTTTCATTTCCCTTAATAATTATGTAATCTTTATTCTATGCCATTATTTTTAAAAGAAGGGAAGGGAGTCTCATTTCCCAAAGAAAGGGGATGTTATGTAGTACTTGTATTATTCCCCCCTCCTCCCTTCAGTCATTCACCTTTCATTCACCTTTCTCCCACCTGCTCCATGATAAAACAGAACCCCATTATCCCATTACTTTTATTATAAACATTTAACCATTAATGACCACCCCAGAGTTATAGCTTCAAGGATCGAACCACATTCTTAGAACCATGACTCATATGCCCAAACCCCAGTCACTTGCACTCTCCATAGCCACTCCCCATAATACCATGACAACCCTGACCATTGACCAATGATAAGCATGAATAAGTCACCCCTCCCAACATTGGTTTTCTCCCCAAACTTTCCTAAATGTAAAGTTGGATAATGTTAGGGACTTTGGTTTCAGCCGTCAACCGCTGAACAAGGATTCTACAGAGACTTGTATTTGTGAATGTGATAATTACGACAAGTATCTATGATGATTAAAGGTTCTCGTGAATTATAACAAGAAATAGTACAGCGTCTTTCTTTATGCTCCTCGCCTCCAACAATCACTGATCCCTACACGACATTAGATATAAAGCTTACTACTCGGCAAACAATCATACTGTGGAAGAAAATGTATGAAGATACTTGGGAGAGATTGATTTGAATAAGTAGTATACAAGAATTAATATAATGCATTCTATGAAGTTCTTGGAATGTTAAACGATCACAGGCGCTGCATACGTAAAATGCCATGTGGGACTTGATGCAAATGATTGGTCAACTCTTCAGCTATTTCCTGGTTTATTTTGAACATGAGGGCATTCCAAAAGCTATTCTTTTCCAGAGCCTCTTTGGGTTGTTGCATATTCCAAAAAAGAAAGAAATCGTGTGGAATAACCACCCCAAAAAAAAAAAAATCTTAATGTAGTATAATAATCACAATATCAAGAAAATAGTTACCTGTTAATCATATTTATATCATATAACCTATGTAGGGTTTCTAGAAGTACGCGAAAATCTTTTTTTCCTTTTCACTTGGAATTAAGAATAAATCTATTTTTATTGATATTGATCATGTGCTGAAAGCAAATGTTTTAATGTCTTTTGCTTGATTTCCTTGAGTTTGCAGGAGAATTAGATAACATTTTAGCGACAATATTCTTGTAGGATGTTTATGAAGGATGTTTATGCATCTGTATTTTGATATCTTCCAAAATGTAATGCACATACTATCATAATACTTGTAATTGTTCATGAATTTAATGATATGTCTTTGTATTAACAATTTCAACGTATTTTCATATTTCCTACAGGAGCAGAATCCAACAGACATTACTGAGAGACATTTCAGCAAAAGCAATCCTTCATAAAGACACAAACCATTGTCGTATATAATAAGCAACCCGGTGGTAATACTTCATATCGACTTCTTTTGACACATGATAACAAGTTCTTGTAAAAGTTATGAGGCAATTTTCCTAGACGTTCGCAAATATTTCATTGCTCATAGATTTATATATTTATTCATTCATTTATTAATTTACTTATATACCAATCTGTTCATCTATATATACTTATTTGTTTGTTTGTTTGTATTTATCATGATATACCGCAACATTTTCCACAAGTTTCATACAAAGCTACATTATCATGATTATTATGTGTAAACAATAATGAGAAAATAAACATTTTTATGGTCCAAAGTTAAACAGCACCACACTTGACCCCAGTTCAACAGTTTCTTCTCGACATTAATTTCAGAAGGATCGAGAGGCAGTGTTTAAATGTTAGCTCATGTACATATATTTACTTTATACATTCACTTTTGTTTATAATTACTGTGCTATATATTAAATATTATGTATTTATGACAGGGTATAATTAAGTCAATTTGCGTGACAGGTGTGTTTTATCGAAAGAAAAAGCTTGCTTAGAACAATAGTGTTATTTAAATATCATCTAAAAATCTCTTTGAATGATATTCTATGTAAATCTTTAATAAAATAGGCCTTAATAACATATTGTATTTATAGTTCCCTTTCTTGCAAGCCGTTAATATCTCTTACTTTGTAAACCTATTTTTCTTATTACCTAAAAAATTGGCAATTATAGCACAAATATAATCATTTCGATGTAGCTTATATCATTTGAAATAAGAGAACTTCGTATGGAGGAATTATTGGTTTGTAAATACTCGAAGAGAATGCACGGTGGTTGTACGGCATTTGATCCTGTGCCAATTATTCCGCGACGATTTCCGAACATTTTCATCGTCAGCCGTAGACCCAACACTTAACCTAAACATAACCTTTAAAGGTACTATGTCCCATTTGCAGGCCCCAACAAATGAAAAGGTTAAATTCCAACGGCATTTGAAAGACAATACTAATTTAGAACTTCCCTAAAAAAAAGGGAGCTTGAAAATGTCTTTAAGTGGAAAATAACGACTATTAGTTGTCGAATCGACTTAGGAGCTATAGAGCCAGTAAGTAATAGTCTGATTTTTCAGACCATTGTACCAAATGGTCGTACGTTTTATGCTGCGCAAAGATTCAATCGGTTTAATTTTGGCCATTACAAGAAGTGGGTTATTGATGTAGACAAATGCTCATGTTCCCTTTACAGCTCATTTTATGTATGTTATTACCAAAGATAACAAAGCCAGTCAGTCACTCAATAGTGTATGACAGTGAAGTCCAGCAAGTGAACGGGTTTCCTTGCATAATTTGAATATTAGGACACTGCTCAAGTTTAAATTTCACAGATAGGACATATTCATAATTCATGCAAAGTTCTACAGAATTTGATGTTGGCTTTACTATCCATAGCTCTCATGATGGTATGAATAAATTCAATAAGAGCAGATGAGGTTGAGTGTTTAGACCTAAAACCAAATTCATTACTGAAAAGCAACTGAAATCTTTCAATCAAAGTGACAGGTCAATCGTACATGCATTACTCAAGAATCTTTGACAATATTGGAAATGGGACGATAATTTGAATACAGGTTAGATTGACCCTTCTTAATTTACTGATTTACTGTTTACATATTATTTATTATATTTTTGATTAATGAAATCCTGTTCAGTGATTGACCAACAAAGCTTCATGTGTCCAAACATAACATTGCTATGATGTTACCGATAAGAAAAAACGTGCTATACAAGAAGGCTGTTTTTATCTTGATAAAAGATCACAAATTATTTAAATCGGTGAAAAGTTGTCATCTCCCGTTAAGGTTCCTTTTGGTGTGCCGCAAGGGTCAGTCGTCCGTCCATTGTTTTATATGTGTTTCTATATATATATATTAATAAAGGCGTCATGAAAAAATGAAAAAAGTGAGAAAAAAAATGAGTCATTAAGTAGACATTGTCATTAGGAGGACAATTTGGTGTCCTCTTAACGTTTTTTATTTTTCTTTCTCATAGAATGCCCAATTCTTTTATCTCTCTCTCTCTATATATAATATATATATATGTAATGTTACTAAAGGCGTCATTGGACGGACAATTGGAGTGCAAAATGATTCATTAGGGGTTAGGGTTAGGATTTGTATGATGTAAAATAATATACCATGTAGGGTTATATATATATATATATATATTACCCTGCATGGTACATCAACTGAACATCATAAAAACCCTAACCCTAAACCCTTACCCTAACCCTAGTGACAATGTATACTTTATTAATGACTCACTTTTTCACTCCTAATGCCCAATGACGCCTAAAGTAAAACATGTATGTGTATGATATATCTATATATAACCCTACATGTTGTATTACAGGACATCTATATATTACCCGACATGGTACATGAACCGGACATTATAAGAACTGGAATATTACCCTAACCCTAAGCCTTACCCTAAATTCAAAACAATATAACTTCTTAAACTAATGACTAATGATTAAACCTTTTGTTTCGTGGAAGGCCTTTAAGATTTCTCTGTCTACAAACGAACGTTAATGGCAGTAATTCTATTGTTCAATCTTTAACAGGACAGGGAAGAGTTAAACTTTCAGGTGTATTGAAACGCCGATAATACCAAAAACAACAACAAAACAATTGGTGCACAAACATAATGCACAACAGCGTTTCGAAGGGAGGTACTTGTTTTCCTGAAGTTCCGATTTCCAAAAAGACAAATCCGAACATTTGTTGCGTTATCTGAAATTTTCGTACTTCCGTAAAACGATACAGGTTTCTATTTTATTTTCGGAAAATGAACCTTCAGAATTGTTTTTCTTCTTCGGAATATGGGACCTTTAGGATAACGAAGCTTCGGGATTACATGCATTCGAAGTAACGAAGCTTTGGAATTGTTGACGATTTTGTAGGACGTTAACACATTTGCTTTCCCTGGAATAGATCAAATGCGGATAACTCAAATCGGAATTCCGTTAACTGGAATAATTTAGCTGATGAAATAATTTGGATTCTCATAAATTATTTGTGCGTGTGCGAATTTTAAAGACTGATATCGTTCTTCATATATTAACGAGCGTATTACAATGCACCTTAATTTATTTTAGTTACACAAACGTGAAACAAGGCGGGAAAACCACGTTTGAATATATCCTCCACCCCCCCCCCCTCCCCATTTCCTTTGTATTACTTTCTCTTTTTTTCGTCTCCGTCTCTATCTTAAATACTACTTGTCATGCACTTCAAATGTTCAGGTATTTTAACCAGCTGATATAAATTGAAGAAAAAAAAAATTCAGTAACACATCATCTACTTTAATACGTAATAATTTTTTTAACATGAACTCGACAGTAAACATCACATTAACATCGTTAACGCAAAGACTTATAAGATAGAAAACAATTATAATAATAATAATAATAATAATAGCCTAATAGTCCTCTCCAAATTTTATTAAACCGAAACGGAAATTATGAAGCTAATAAAGCAAACTTGGTATATAGTCAGATGTCTATGTCAACACAATTTAATTAATTGCCAATTTATGGGCTTGTTTCCTTTCTTAACAGTAAAATATGATATCAAATGAAGCATTTATATTAGACATTCGTCATTAGATTGTGCAGAGCTATATATTGAGACATCAATATTTACATGGAATGCAAGAACACTTAGGAGAATTCATCAATGAATAATTGCCGACTCATGAACTAAAATGTATTTCAAACAGTTGGATAGTACCTTTCAGCAGGATTGGTCAGATATGGCGCCTTTTTTTAACGTGTAAATGAAAGGAAACTGCACGCAACGAAGGACTTGCAAATATTCATTGAAATCTTTCTTATTAGATACATATAATTGTGTATTACACTTATTACACTTTATGTTACATTAACAAAACCTCATATCTTGTAGAGTCTTGAGTCAAATAATTTTGTAGACATGTATGTATGCTCTCTTGGGTTATTCTGACAAAAAACGTGTCCTGATTATCCGCACAACAGTTTACAGAAATTCAAGAAAATTGTGTACAGAATTATGTACATACATCCTATTGTAAAAAGCCTACATGATGTCCAAAAATACATTTATAACAGTAAATCATCACAAAGTGTGCTTTAACAAAAAAACGCAAATCCAACAATACAAACAAATGTGCATACAAATCATATTTCATTATGAAACGATATGAAATGTACATGCAATGGACATTATGTACCTTTGTGATATGCAGACTTATGCACAAGCATCCCATCTCAGTATCATAGCATATGAAATATATACATGTATGCAATTAAAATCTACAATTGATATCGTAAACAACATAGACATGTATTCATAGGAAATACACCATTATAATGTGCAGACTTATACACAAAAATACACTATCAATATCACATATAACACATATAAACATGTACATTGAACATACACCATACACAAAAATCCACTATTAATATGACATATAACACATATATACATGTACATTTAACATTCACCATTATAATGTGCATACTTATGTAAAATATTCAATCTCAGTATGATATCATATGAAATATGTATGCAATGGACATTCAGGACCGTTGTGATATGCAGACTTATGCACAAGCATCCAATCTCATTATCATATCATATGAAATATATACATGTATGCAATTGAAATCCACTATTAATATCATAAACAATATATACATGTATTCATAGGAAATTCACCATTACAATGTGCCGACTTATGTACAAAATCCAATCTCAGTAGGATATTACATGAAATATAAATGCAATGGACATTTAGTACTGTTGTGATATGCAGACTTATGCACACAAATCAAATCTCAGTGTGAAATCATATAAAATATATATACATGTGTACATTGAACATTCACCATTTTAATGTGCAGACCTGTGTACACAACAAAATCCAATCTCGGTATGATATTACATGAAATACATATGCGTTTAACATTCATCATTTGAATGTGCAGACTTATGCACAAGCATCCAATCTCAGTTTGATGTCATATAATGTATATACACGTATGCAATTGAAATCCACAATTGATATCGTAAACAATATATACATGTATTCATAGGAAATTCACCATTATAATGTGCCTACTTAAGCACAAAAACCCACTTTCAATATGATTTCATATGAAATATATATGCAATGGACATTTAGTACCATTGGGAAATGCAGACTTATCATATACATCATATAAAATGTATACAGGTATGCAATTGAAATCTACAATTGATACCGTAAACAATGTCCTCATAGGAAATTTACCATTATGATGTGCAGACTTATGCACCAAAATCCAATCTCAGTATGATATCATATAAAATATATACATGTATGAGACTGAATTCGACAATGATAATGTGTAGACTTATGCACAGAACTCCGATCTCAGTATGATATCATATACAATATAAACATGTATGCAAAGAAAATTCACAATTATATTGTGCAGACCTGTGTACACACAAAAATCCAATCTCGGTATGATATTACATGAAATACATATGCGTTTAACATTCACCATTTGAATGTGCAGACTTATGCACAAGCATCCAATCTTAGTATCATATGATATGAAATATATACATGTATGCAATTGAAATCCACAATTGATATCGTAAACAATATATGTACTCATAGGAAATTCACCATTATAATGTGCAGACTTATGCACCAAAATCCAATCTCAGTATGATATCATATAAAATATATACATGTATGAGACTGAATTCGACAATGATAGGGTGCAGATTTATGCTTTAAAAAAATCTAATCTCATTGTGATATTACATGAAATTTATGTGCAAAGGATATTCACCATTGTATTGCGCAGACTTATGCACTTATACTAGATTTGAACTCAACAGAGAGAGATATACTATAATACGAAATACATATACATTGGAAATTAAACATCGTGTACAGACTCATGCACACAAATCTAGACATAAGATCGAGATATGAGTTTAAAAGGACTGTTTATACACTGGGCATTCACCATTATAATGTGCAGATTTATGCACAGAAACCAATTGCAAAGATATGATATGATATGAAATATTCAAATATTTTACATAAATCATCATAATGTCCACATTTATACACACAAATCCAATATAATCAAGGAGATATAATATCATATTAATTATACATACATCGGGCAGACTTATGCATCAACAAACATATTAAACAGAAAGGCGAATTCGGCAAGCATCATTACAACATGCAGACTTATACACGCAAATTAATAATAATAGTCAAACGTCAAAGGTGAGTTATGATATTATACAAAAACATTCCAAATTATGTGCAAACTAATCCCAAGTCAATTGGGGTGTGATATTAAAGACTTATGCACACAAATATGATAAACTCAAAATCGAGATATCATATTATACGAGATCTAAAAGAATTGGACATTCCACATGTGCAGACTTATGTACATAATCTATTGACCAAAACAAGATGTATGATATGATATGAAATCTATAAACCATGATTTTCATTTCGCATTAAATGTGCAAACCTATGCAGAAAAATCATATATCAGCAGTGCAAAATACACTATGTAGCATACTCATTAAACAGTCACTATCATAATCTATAAACTTTACACAAAATAGACACCTTTAAATGTAAAGATCTTATGCACAGACAAATAAGCTGTAACAGTAAGATGTGATATGATATGAAATATACATTTCTATTATGATGCCAAGACTAATGTGGATGTAATGAGGACACAATTCGCCCAGTAGCGCTAATTAAATCGCTATAATTAAACATGTTTGATTGGTTTGTAGGTATATTTCACTTGGCTGCTTGGTAAGCAAATGAAACTAAGCAGCCAGTGGACTGACTGCGTTAAGTCCATGCCTACTGAGGAACTTGGTAACGAGGATTATGGCTTATCAAAAGGTGCAAGCGCCCCGACTTGGTTTCGAATCTTGGATCTCCCGGTAACGAGACCATTGCTGAGCTATTGAACACTTCATTCATGAACAATCTGGGATTTAACGGGGTTACATTAATGTCATTTCTCTTGTGGTCAAAATTATTTCGCTGTGTTCGTGGTCATTGGAAATATCGATGTTGAACGGTGTCATTTGGGTAAACATGCAATTGGATACTGACAAGCACTAGACTGAACCACCAGTGATCGGCGCGAAATTTTCGCTATTCTCTTCAAAGTTCTCTATACATGTATTGTATGTGGACGGCAAGAGCGGAAGACGACGTAGCACAAATAATCCTAGAGTGGAAATTTAAACATTGCATTAGTACCTTTTAAGGTAGGAAAAAATTAGAATTACACATACAGCTGTAAAGAAAGATATTCCAGATTATTAGTCAGTTCTAAAGAAAAAGATGTTTAGTTTGATAACAAAAATCGCATTGCATGTAGATGTAGAGTAAAATATATATATTTTCTATATGCGACTAGGGGTAGGATCAGTGCGTCTGATTATTAGTTTGTGTATATCCAATAGATTAATAATTGTAATGTTTTTGATGTATTCAAACAAGGAATTTAAAATAAGTTCATAGTAATAGTATTTTGAGACTGCAAATGAATACACTCCACTAGAGATTTGTTACTTCATCTTCTATATCAAAAAAACAATGCACTGCACGAAAATAGCGAACGGGCCAGAAAATTAATTATGAAATAATATCCCTATCTATTTCGAAATAGTGATAGTAATATTTATGTTCGTTATGAGAAAATGGGGTGAATCATCTGGTTGAAGGAAAGAGACTAAGAGATACGGGAAATGGACTGAGAGAGAGAGAGAGAGAGAGAAAGAAAGAGAGAGAAAGAGAGAGAAAGAGGGAGAGAGAAGGGGAGGGAGCATTCATAAAAAACGGATGGTTGGGAAATTACATGTGTTTCCTTTCAAAATATGTCATTTTATTTTGCTTTGTTATCGTTTGTTTTCATGATAATCGTTTATGCCATGATTTGGATTTCGCTAAACTGATTTTAACCTGAACTAATTCGCATAAAGACATCCTATGTCATGTATGACCTGTGTGTATGATAATTCACTGCGTGCTAGGTTAAATTGTGCTTTATTTGCATGTCATTTAATCCATATAAGATTGATGTTTCTTGATTCTAAAACTACAGCTACAACGAATCAATGTTTCTCACCTTTTTAACCACATTATTGTTTATGCTCTAAGATTCTGAAATGAAAGAAGATAAATCATCAAAATTAAACATTTAGAAGGATCTACTTAACTATATTGTAGAGTTTATTGATCACGGAGTCATATTGTACTGGACAGGGAATGGGGCATGTTTGGTTTTATTGAGGCCCTAAAAAGAAAGTATATTTCTCCATAAATGATCTACCTTTTCCAAAATATATTTATTTTAAAATAAATCTATAAAAGAAAAAAACCTACTAGTCCCATCACTTTGGAATTTGTCTCTATCGTGCTTTCAACTCTTGGTTGCATTCGAAACAAAATCTTGGCAACATTCTTAATTATAGTGAGAAAGAAAAGACGAATACATTGGCATTTTCATATCGTGGCCACATTAGCGATAGAATATATTTGTGAAGTTCCTCGATTTTGTTCATTTTTAACAAACATGTAATATTAGAAACATAAACGTGAACGGACGGTTGCAAATTTCCTTTTGACAAAATCATCAAGCTTAAGATATGCTGTTAGTACAACGTTCTGTATTTGTATCTGAAGTAAATTTGTCATCGTATTTTCTGTGACGAAAATTCTCATAGGCACGTTTTAACGAGACATTTAAGAAAGATTTATAAATTAAATTTGATTACATTATTCTAAAAACAAACACAGACATGTGTCATGTGACTCATATACAAACTAGGCAATTTGAAAATAATTATAGTTGTAACTAAATTCGAAAGACATTCGCAATATTGTAGGCTGCTTCTATTTTTAAACAAAAATTATGTTCAAAGGTTTCGGTCTGCAAGTTTTCAACTCCAGTGGTCATGAAGCTGCCAGTTATTAAGTGTTGGTATTTGTATGAGATTTGCCTTTGCGTATTCTTTTTACGTGAAAACAGAGGTAAATAAGCATGCGTGGAACAAAATTAAACCAAACAAGTATCCTAAATGTAATTGTATCGAGATTTTCTATTTTTGAAATCCATACTTACTTGCCATATCGTCGTTCAGGAGATTGTCTGCCAGACGATGGTGATTACTCGCAATCAGGGCTTTCTTCAACTCTTCACGTTCCTTAGACTCTGTAGTCATGTTCCTCCAATCCCGAAGCATACTAAGTGTTCCCATGTATGTGACAGTATGGTACTTTTCGTTCGTTTGTATGTAACGTGTTATTTCCGCAGGTTCAAAACCCAATTCTTTGCCTAGACTGTCGATGTCAGTATCCTTATCAGTCTGCTTAGCTACTTTCTTGAGAAAGTCGTCAAAATCTTGCTCCCTGGATTCCTTGGTAGGTCTTTATTTGTAAGGAGAAAATATGGAATTTCCTTTTTATATATTAATCTCACTTGACCGATTTTAAAATGTATAACATATCAAATAATTGAAATTGAAATTAATACAATATTTTCTTATCGATTTTGTTTAGTTTTTTTTGTATTGTCTTTAAAAAAAAATCGTTGTATAGAGTGCGTATAAAAAAGTGTAACCGACTTTGGTAGCTCTTAATTACAAAGTTATATTAACCAACATGACTTTGAAATCAATTTCATTATAAAGAGTAGGTTATTTTCCGTTCAGTAATAGCCTTTTCTTTTTCTGCCATGGGGGACTGAGCAACAGTGTCGTCAATATCGCCCTTTTCCAAGTTTTGAGTTTAAGGAACCAATGTGGGTCAGGCCACATGCATTAGCTTCTTTGGTCGCAAATCCATTTAAAAGTATTTTTTCCTCGTACTTCAGTGCTTCATTGTTTAAAATAATGCAATCTGTCTAGGCTTTCACAAAATCTTGTTTAAACCCATAGGATAGCTTTTAATTTTTTTTAAACAGCCTACTAACTTCTTGTCTCATGATTTCTAAGTTATCTCTGCGCACTTGACCACTGCACCATTTCACACACGTAAGGAGCATAAGGTGTTTATCTCGAATAGTGAATGAAATATCAAAGGTTGTTAAACCCAAATGCAAGAAAGAACACAAATGATGATAAATATCAATGAAAATGACAGCAGACTTTCATTAAAAAAGATAACATCCCAAATGGACTTTAGCTATGTTGTATCACTCAATGAGAAGGTTAAATTAAACAAGGGGTGTGAATGTCAAGATTGTAATCATCATGACAAAGATAAAATCAGTTTTGCTTGTCATAAGCTTTCCTTTAGCCGGTTCCAGTTGATATTAATACCTTAGTTTCAACTGCCTAATAGTCAATTTAAATAAATGAGCAATTGTTTTTGGAATAAAATAACACATACATAATGGCTGTTCTGTTGAACTACATTCATTGCTTAAGTCCAAACTTGGTACAAGAGGATTTGAAAATACTTTTTAAAAAGCGTGCTGTTTAGTCACCATTGGTAGCACAATTAGTATGGTATAAGTATACAGGGTATTAGTTCTTCTTTACAAACAAATATGATTCGAGATAGCATCGGTTATAATGTTATGATTAGAAGCTACCAAAGTTGGGCACACTTTTTTTGATACGCACGGTATAACGCGCCTTTGATATATATACACTGTTGCTCATAAAGTTGGAATATTTTTTTTTACCCCAATTTATGGAATTATTTTGACAATGATTTATTCCTAATAGATCTGGATAATATTATACATTCTCAGATTTTATTGAATAAGAATTTGCCAATGTTTGTTTTTGCGTGACTGTTAAAGCATGTGTATGCTACTATGCTTATCAGCTAGGGGACCTACGCCCTTAAGTCATAAATGACAGTAATGAGGATTAATGCCCCACAAAAGGGCACTTATATAGCACATCGACACGGTTTTGATCCTGGGGCCTCACAGTTACGAGGTCATTGCTTTGCCACTGAACCATGACTGTACGCAGCGGGGGCTAGGGTAGGTGGCAGTTCCCACCAACACAAAATTCATCAATATTTCATTGAATTTCCCCCGGATTCCCCAACAGAAAAAGATCTTCTGTGTGCCCATGCCTCATCTAGCCATATAACATGGTATATGTATATTCTTTTGGGTAGCGTGGATGACCTGAGTGACCGTATAAAGTATTGAGGACGTTTTTTCTGAAAATTCTTTCAATTCTTCTTTCCTTTGTTTTCTCATTCTATGAAAGTAAGTTAGGGGTGTATCCTCCAAATAAATTCATCTATACAATTCTAAATATTAGTCAAAATAGACTTGTATGATGGTATTGTAAAATCGTTAAATAAAAATATTGGAACAAAAGGCAAACAATCATCAGAATTCTCGCTTATATTTGTTGATTTGTTGGCTTATACTAGATTAATATCTAGAAGCGATTTCGGAATATTATTATATAAGATATGAATTGTCCCATCAATGATATTTTTATCGGCATTAGCGATAAGGAAACAATTCTTACCTGGCTTTAGAAGTAGAAACTTTACCGGCTGATGTTGTTGCATCTTGAGGAAGAATATCGACTGATGTGGATGCTGACGGTCTTGGCGATGCGGTTATTTCTGATTGCAAGAGAAGGAAATTGTGTTAACTTTGTAAAAATATACATTCATTATGTTCATGTTATTGCTTTTATAATTATCATGGTTCATTACAAATTTAATAACATTTAATTACACAAATAATAATATTTTGGTATTGATTAATATCACAATAACCACCCCCCCCCCCCCCGGACAATCACCTCCGGTCATTTACCAGCGGGACAATTACTCCCCCCCCCCCCCTCCCCCAGAAAATTACCCCAAGGTGAACCACCCCCTCCCCCTCCCCCGTGGACAATCAACATATTACCTTCTAAGTGCATGGGAACTAGGAGCTGTTTTGTTGTGCTTTGTTTCAAGATGAACTGTAATATCACTTTATTCTTGTCAGCTGTTCGTGTATCCACTTTGAACATCACTTTTTGCTGAGTCAGATGACGAAGCTCACTTCCTCGTAGAGTCTACAAAATAATAACATATATATTTATTTGTGTGTGTGTTTATATAAATCTATATATACGTATACATACATAGATACATAGATAGTTGTATCTATTTATAAATACCAAGCTTAAAAGTAAACTGTACAGATTTTACGTAACCAGTAAGACAAAAAAAAATATTAATTTAGTCCACAAAATAGAAATCTTAATTTACTAACAGATTCATCATCAGCAAATTCGCAATATTCACATAACAAAGTTTTACTCAATAAATACAATATGAATGGCACGTGACAAACAATTTATTACTTCACAACAAAAAAGATAATTCTGTCTTCAGATCATATTGCGAACACCGTTACAGAACCAGAATTGGTTCATCCTTATCAAAAGAAAAACAAATACTGTCTTCCTAATGGATTACAATTGTATTTGAAGTATTTGAATGACCCACATGCTGACTCTCTTTATCTCTATCCTAGCTACCTCGGAAAGTAAATTTGAACTGTTCTTAGATCCCTCCCCCAAAATAAGGGTACAGGATGAAAACGGTCCGAAAGCCATTGAATATATTAACTATATTGTAGATCTTCTCCAGTACATTGAACTTTCCATTCTTAAACAAAAATTACCCAAATTTGACTAACATTTTGTGCACTGTATTTTATGTTAAAAGTAAACCAACTGATTTGAACAATGGAATGCTAAGTGGTTAATAAAAATGAAAGAGTAACACAGAAGATAACCAAGCATAAACTTCCCAATTCTCGAATTGCCAAATTATGTGTTACATTATGGTGGTTAATCAAGATGCTCAATTAATTTTGCACAAAAAGCATCATACAATTCTATAACTTAACGTAAGTTATTAAGTAAATGTGTGCCTGAATGGCGAGAATGAATTTTTCCAGCTCATCAACTGAATATAAAAACACTTTGAGCAGGCTGATTGAAATTGATTGTTTGATTGTTACCATGGCCTTGTCTTTCATAGTGCTCTCTGGGCAAGTAATCTTTAACGCTCCAGAACGCCACCTAACTAAGAACTGCTCTCCCGTGATCGGAGCCATGTATCCATGCTGCACCTACACAATAATAATGTAAAGAAAAAAACGATCGATAGTTCAGGTTCAAGTTCAAATGCATTCCCACTCAATACAGTATACACTGTAAGATATAGAAGAAGAGATAGCGAGAGAAAAGAAAACAAGAAAGATGGAAAGGGAACAAGAAACAAATGCAAATATATAACTAAGATTTACCGAAGTTTAGAATTCAAAAGATCAGGATGATAATTTGGTCTTATTAACCCAAGGTAAGCACATTCAGTATTAATGCTTATCTTGATGCGGGCCCTGCAATTAGTATTACCTCATGATTTCTAGGTACCCATTTACACCTGGGTGAAGCGTGGAAAATATGGATTAATGTCTTGCCAATAGACATCAGTACCTGGCTGGGATTCTTATCGACAAACGCTAGTATTGAGAGTCAAGGAAATGGACCACTATATCACGGCACATCTATGTAATCCGTTTACACTTAAACTTGATAAATGTTGACGATCGTACCTGAATGTTCAATTTGTACTATAAATGCAAATGAAGAAGATGACGACACAGAGCATCAACAGAGAAGAACAAGAAGAAGAAGAAGAAGGAAACACAAGAAAAAAACACCAACCTCTTCTTTTCCAATGTGTTCATCTCTTACGTGGACAAACAACACGTGTTCATCATTCTTCGGAGCTGACACAGGAATATATGGTGTACAAATAACACGTTTTCCAATGAATGTCCTTCTGATGATAGCTACTATCCAAATTTCGGAGAAGTGGTTCATGTAGATATCTAGGTCGCGATGCCTTACAACACATTGCGGGCTCCCGCCGGTAGAAAGAAGAGCCGTAAAACTTTCCGAAGCTATTTATGCAAGTAATAACAAAGATATATAGTAAATGTTTACCCGAAACCTTTGTCACAACTATCATTTGATACAATCATATACTTGCATGTCAAAACATGTAAGTTCACGAAGAGGTATTATAATACTTATAATCACTAAATACGTCCGTGTATATTAACCTCTAATCAGTGATCATTAACGGAATTTCTAACTCTTTTGCCAAAAACAAAACAATATAACTTTATGTGTTAGAGTGTAAAAAGAACAATTATGTTGTACGTTTAATACCTGTGTAATTATCTTCCATGAATAGATCTATTACTTTTATATGAATAGCAATGTAAATGGGACAGAGGATGAGAAGACTTTACCACTCTTGCGATAATAAGTGACGACTTTCGCAGCCTCTGGCTTTGTGAATATACCACAATGGGGCATCGTTACTGTCACTGGAATGTCAAAGGTTGCATCAGAGGGCGACATCCTCAAGCCGACGGAAATGATGGCTTCCGTTTCCTTCAGCACCAACTCAGGTGGAATGTCATGGATTGGTTCAACGATGACATCCTTTGCTCTGTAAGCTTCGTTTGGTGGGATTCTTACTTCAATACCATGCTTCTCAAGCCGAATCATGACAGTACCGTCACTCAAATCTTCCCTGCTTTCAAGATTTTGAATTGGAATTTCATCCTGGTGGGCGCTCGGTGGAGACATATGGTGAGCGGACTCTATTATCTGTCCCTCCTCATCTGTAAGTTTTGCGGTGTACTCGTGTGGTCTGAAATCCGCCGTCTTTACTCCTTCTCCAGATTTCATCCATTCCAAAACTGCTTGCTTGGAATGCTCTACTACTGTAAATAATTGTTGGTACACTATTAGTATTATTGGAGATGTTACAATAAGAAAAAACAATACTGAGTAGAAGACAATGTTTGACATTACATTATTATTTGTTTTATCGTCGTTTCATTAACATTGTATAAAACGAACATGCAAAAATGATTCAATTACTGATCCATTTCTTTACTTGCCAAAACCAAAAATGTAAAAAATAAAGAATGCATACCTTCATCTTCACGATGCCTGCCAATACTCTGAAATCTACAATGAAAGACCAAAAAGTGCAGGGACATTTTAAGCAATATCCAGGTACAGAAAAAAAGATACATTTCTTCTATAGCAATCTATGATTTTGATATTAACACGAGATTCACATATGGCTCCGGTTAGTCTCATTTCACAACGCCCCCTATCGTCAGAGCATGATCTGAGTCGGCAGCCTAACATGTTAGCCTATGGACGTTTTTTTAAAAAAATCGTTAAAAATTCATTTTTTGTTTAAACGAAAAGCACATCCACCCCGACGTACGTTATCACTAGCTCTTTCATTGGAGCCCTCATGTCTCATTGACTTTTGAAAGTTCACCCACCGTAATTTTTCAAAATAGGTTGCAAGCTCGTCATTGCCTATAATACACGTGTGAAACAAGTCTAACTTTGGACTCAGTTTACCAAGCGATTTGAAGGTTATAGGTCGAGCACACGAAACATAAAAAGCATGAATTATCATAGATCACTTCTGCCTATTTCATTATGTCCATTTCATCCAACCCCCCACCGTAATTTTTCCATTTAGTAAAAGCAAACATTTTGCCGAGTTTAGCAAAACATGAATATTCATGAACGGTCAGACAATACAGCCTTTATAGTACGTAACGTATAGTGAATGGAATGGGCGATGATCCGTTCAGGAGGCAGAGGTCAGTGGTTTGTGCTGGCAATGTTCACGCGAGCGAAAATGAGACAATCGGAGCAATATGTTTATAATTGGAAGAAAAAACATCCTTTGACGGATTTAGTTGATCACCATGTTGACATTTTATATGATTATCCGTACGTTGATTTCGGAAATGATATCAAACAAGGTGCAAAAATTGTACACATAAATCAGGTGATTAGTTTAGGCGATTCGATTCTCCCAATTCTCATTACAAGTAATCAGGGTAGAATATTGTAAACAATCGAAAAGCAGACAAAATACCTTTTTGTCAAAGAGAGGAAATGAGAGGACACACACCAATGAACTCTCTTTGTGACAAAGCATATAGGTATACCCCTGTTTCGAAAGGAGATTGACCGATCTCATCGAATAGGTAAACCTCTACCAGCTCACAAGGAGACACTTTATACAGGCTAGACAAAATCATCGACAGAAGCCAACCAATCAGCCTCTGAACAGGAAAAAGATCATGCACGCCTCATGTTGGTGAAGTTAAGAAGCTGAAGGTCTCGACAAGCACTCATGAGCAACAAAAAACAGACACCGGAAAGAGCATTATGGAGGATCAAAATAAAACTAGATCTTTCGAGAGCAACTTACTGACGTGAAGCTGCAAAACAGGCATGGGCAACAGACGGTAAAGTCATTGCACTCATCGAAACATCAAATCGGAAGAAATTGTCGAAACTCATCTCAAATGAAAGTGGCTTGAAGAACTTGCCCAAATCTAGATGAGAAGATAACTATTACTTTACAAATTATAATATACAATGAACTATAATACATAACCTGAATTATCCTAACTTATGGTTCTTGGTATTCTCATGTGTCATTCATTTATGTGATTTAACTTACCTGGACTTTGATTGTTGTTAGATTTTTGTTTGGGTCCCTTTAAGATGTATTTTTTTATATATATTTTTGCTTCTGTGTCTGTACCTCTTTCTTTTAATCTTCTACTAAACTAACATATTGTTGTTTCATCTTAATGAAACTGGTTGTGTTATGGAATATGTATCCTACTTCATATAAAAAGAATATAATGAAAACAGTCTTACTCTTCTTGCAATATTGTATTTTTTTCTTCAAAATTATGAATGACTAATGTCACTTAACTCTTGAAGAGCTCAGCGACAAGTTTGCTTTATTTTCTTACCATAATTTTCTGTTATCCACCTAAATTGTTGAAGTTTGAAAAAGTGGAATTTAAACTTTTAAACAGTCATTTCAATATATTTATGATATAATTGCCCTGTCCGAAACCTGGATAAGAAATAACAGAGAAGACTAATTAGTATGATATCTTATTCTGATTTGAGAACACATACTGTCCCTCTTTTTAAAAAATCAATATTTTGCCAATATATGAAATATACGATTACATTCCTGGTATTTCTTATGTATATATATATTATACAAAATTATTACCATTTAACTTTCACTCATTGTTTATAAAAAAAATTCTGACATTCATAATTATAATACCAGAGGGAAATCTAATTATTGTATTATATGGGGAAAATCACTATCTAGAAATGGCCTTGTATTCTGGAATAATTTACTTAAAAACATTAAAAATCATAGATCCCTGAATATATTCAAATCCAAACTAAAAAAGTACCTTCTACACAATGTGCGATTTAACTCAATTTAAATATAATAATCATTTATAAATTTGCTTTGTTTTCTTTTCCAATAATGAATTGGGTTAAGTTAAACATTTATCACTTTTTGTAACACCCTACATTGACATTAATCTGTTTTTAGGTAAATGTTATTCACTATTTCTGCTTTTGTTCTTGTTGATTTATTTCTTCCAAGTTGTTATTACATCTTTAATTTGTTGAATAGTTATTATGTTTATCATGTTCATTTATTTTTTTTATTTTTATGGACGTGTGCAAAATCAATCGATTCAATTGAAATAAATTCAACTCTGTTATGTATGTGTCTAGAAATTGAGACGGTCACTTTACGCGAATAAGCATTATTATAAAAAGACATATTTACATACTGATCTATTGATTGAGAACCTTCTAATTAACTCAAAAACTACATTTGACCAGTGCTATTTCTTGTAATAGCCAAATAAGCAATAGCGAAATAAGCATGCTCACATTATGCTATTCAGGAACACATCCATTTGATAATAATAACTTTAAATGACTTATAAACAAATAGGGTATATTGCACCCGTTATTCAACAATTAAAAGAAATTTAGTACAAGACAGGGCAACTTACATTGTCGCGGAAAGTGACCCACCTCCTCCTCTAGCACAGTGCTGAAACTGTACGATGAAAATAAAAATGAGAACATCACAAAGAATACTACTCTAATAACAGCAAAATTGATAATAATAATAATAGAATTGATTATGATTAAAACGTTTGTATCCCAATGGGAGCCTCATCTGCCCCAATGCTGTCCTTCCTAAGGCCCTTCAATCATAATTACTCATGACTTCTTGTCTGAACGTATTTGGTTTTTAGTATCGTATCATACAGAGAGGGAGTTTATCACAACTATCACAATTAACGCCAAATCAAGATTACAGATTCCTCCTGGATCTGTAATAATTTCCTCTCAAAATGCGTTTAATCTATGAATTATGTGAGGTAAAAACACTATCCTTCGGCAAGAGGATATAACACCATTTTAGCTCTTATCTACCTGATAGACACTAGAAATTAATAATACCTATCGAAACGCGTTTCAAAATCATTTTATACCTGCTTAAGGAGTCGCTTCTGACACTAGGAGTGTTAGTTCGCTTATGATGAAGCCTCTCTTCCCAGCGCCCCCTTGCTTCTGGAATCTTTGGAGGGGAAAACAAATTCATCGCCAGTTGCCAAATAGGCATATTCAACAGGATTCCAGCAAAACGAATACAAATTGGTACAAAAGACAATGATATTTACATCTCTTTGGGGAAAATCCTGGCAATTTTATTCGTCAAAACACTTCACATTGTCTCGCTTTTAAAAGTCTTTTAAAAGTCAGAGCGATTTTTGTTTGTGAGGAAAAGGGAGAAAATGGAGAGAGGAAGAGAGAGAGAGAGAGAGAGAGAGAGAGAAAGAGAGATGGGGGAGGTTGTTTTTAATTTCTGTGACATCAGAGTGATGTTCCATCAAATATTTGTGCTACGTCTGCCATTTGAACTCGCTTTGGGTGATAGCCCGGAGGAGCTAGAGCCCTTCAGATTTTATCAACGGGCTGAAATGAGGATTTATAGTACAGTAAATGGTGCTCTCGTTGCTGTCCCCCCCCCCCCCCACAATAAACTATACACAGACAGTTTCCATGTTATTTTGGACAAATTATGTGTGTCGAAGTAATTTAAATAGTATACATGTTGCTTATTATAACATCGAATTCATACACTATTTATACAGTGTATACACTGTATACATAGTGTATGAATTCGAGAGCCACATCTTCGTGTTAGTTTAAGTGAAATAGGTTAATATAGATTACAGTCAGTAACTGAGAGCTCATTTCTTCTTTCGTCCATCGTAGTCGTTTGGGATTTACTCATTAAAGAGCAAGATTTAATTCCTTTTGGGAAATCAATTAAGATCTAGAAAATCTACTTTGACTTCAGCCAATCAGTTCATATTAAACCAACATCCTATAAGACCGAAAATACACAAACCTTAGAAAAGCCTAAGCTCCATGACACCGACATATTTTGTAGTCGGTCCCATGGACTCGCGTTCTAAAGGGCTGTAGCCGTATTTGACTCATACTGATATTGGATCAAATACATGTAGTAATATTATTTTTCATTGACATTTCATTTTGTATCGGTCTCAAAAAACACATTTTACCGTGTTAGAGTAAATTGTTTGCATCTTCTTTCTTTTTTATTTTAGAAGGTTAAAAAAGAAATTCAGTGTTTCAGCGAATCATCAAGGCTCCTAGCTAAATCGAGAGAACATTTTATTGTAAGGATTTAAGATGCAATAAGCGTCGAAAAAATTTCTTCATGCTTAGCAGGGCTATGATGCACGATATACACGTTGGTAACGAGTGTAGCACAGGAATAAGTGGAACAAATATTGGACCCGTTGCTAAAGCCTACTATTGATGGTAAGTTTGCTTTTAATGATAACTTTCATGGAAATCTTGATTTGATAGGCTGTTCAGTAATGTTGAAATGGTAGTTAATACTGATGGCGACATCATCATCAGTGGTAAGTTAAATGCAACGGGACCCTGGTTTGGAAATATATGCTAAATCTCTGGAAATATTAACGACAAAAAAACAACTACCGCTTGGAAACACTTACCTCCACCTCCAAAGCATGTAGGCCTACTGTCGGGATGGTCCTTGGTTCTTTACGAGGGAATTCTCCTTCGAAGACTTCTTCCACGTTTGTGTCATGTTGCTTTTCTTTAGAGAGAAGGTGAAATATAAAGACCTTATTGACCAATAGAATTCGAAGAATAAACTGGATTGCACGATTCCTCATTTTGTAAAAAAATTAAGTTCTGTATATCCCCTGGTCTGTTTTAGAATGAGTGTAAATGTTTTTCAATATTTAGTGCGTTCTTACCCACACTTTGTCGTTGTTTCAAAACCGGGTCTGAATCTCCTGAATCGCTCACGGATTTCCACACTTCTCTTAGATGATTGTCTGCTAGGGAGACGGAATGTTGCAAGCATTTCCAATAGCGGATCATAAAGATAGCAGCCTTTTGATTTGGGGTATACACTCCAAACTCCTCATGTTGTCTACTTCTGAACTGGATGCTGTCAAGTGTCTGGTAGGACAAACCCAATGCTAGACCAAGATTGTAGAACTGATCAGTGTTAATCTCTTTTGTGATGAATTCTTCACTCGGACTGTCTTCGGCGTTGCTATAAATGAAAATACAGGGAGAAAAGCAAGTGCCAAAAGAAATGCCGTTATTTTATTGATTAGTAAAGCTACATAATGTCATGACCAAGTATCCCAGCCAGAACTCAACCTCCGTTATCGAACTCTTAGTCTGTTATGTTACTGGTCATGATCCTAGAAGCCAGATATTGTTGACTAATAAGAGCGTTAGCATTCGAGAGTCTTTATTTCATACATTTTAATCACATCATTTTGAAATTATAGGAACATGGTCCAGAAATAAATAATCATATTTTCACTTTTGATTGCATTCCAGGGTCTGGAAGTTTTTTTCTGACTTCCAAATTTACACTTCAAGAGGAAGAAAATTCGAGGCCCTAATGGTTCTTGGGGGAAAGGTGATCATTAAATTGGATTTCATGTTGGAGGAGATAATTTGGTGTCCCTTCAGGATATTCTGAGGTTGTGTAATGAAGACCAGTTTTGAGTATTGCGATTTGGTCATGAATGGCTTTAAAGAAGATTGAGTGCCTATCCACAACTCGTCGTTTTTAAATTCGATGCCAATTCAGTTTACTCTTCAGGTGTGATACATGGATGTTCATTCCGCATTTATTTGTCAGTGACCAGTTTGGCCCCTCTCTTCTAAACGCCTGTGGTATGTTGATGCCCTCGCTGAAATAAGAATCCCACATGCTACGCTACATGCGTATTCAACATGTTCAAGGTGAGGCCTTTAAACAAAATGCAGCCGTCTGAATATTCTTGGTGAGAGACCAGATAGTCTTCATCCCAAGCATTGCATTACTTTGTCTGTTTTCGACAACAATACATTTTGGTCAACTCCGAAGGAAGGATTTTGGTTAACCTCCTTGAAAGTACGTTCATTGTGTACCGTTCGGTTGATGAAGGCTACATCTCTTCCTTAAAATTCGAGGAACATTTGGAGCACTTGAATTTTATTTGTCACTTAATCATTTCAATTGCGTATTCAGATCGGATTGGAGGATTTCTGTGTCATTGGCCTACTTGATTGCCCGGTAGAGGATGCAATCGTATACAAATAGCATCGTATTCGACGAGTTATTCCACTTATGTACTTGATATAAAGATGAAGAGTAGCTGGCCTATGGTAAATCCCTGCGGGACACATGACAATACTTCCGCTGAGTCTGAATCATTCTAAATCAACTAAGTGTTGGTTCTTGATCCACTGCAAAAGTGGTACCACTTGATGAATTAACCATTAGTATTTCATTCAATCTTAGTCAGACTTTCATATCTTTCAGATTTTTCTCCACTAGCTCTTTCATAAACACAGTGGTACATTATACATTTATCTTGTGTAATGAAGTTCATATTTTTAACCTGACTCAATCGAAATTATGATTTTTCCAGTGTGTTAATGTTACATTTGAATAAAAATAATAATAATAACAATGTTTTAGAGCATATCACGCAAAGTAAAAAACAAAGTGGTAATATAAATATAGTACCAAGGATTAATACATCGTGTACAACTGTAAATTTACCGGAGCTCAACATTTGATCCAGGGACCATCTCATCTAGGGCTGAATGTATGTCGGCGGAGAATCCTTGGAGAAAAATGATAAAATTGCTTAGTGAACCCACATATCTCATTGGAACGAGGGTAATTTTGATTCCACGTACTGCATAATTATGGGTATGATAATTGCGTTAAGAAATTAAAACAATGGCATAACATACACGAACCTATTCTTGCCGGTATTGTGCAATTTACACGTTGTTCCTACTTTAAAATCTCTCAAGTATAGGTTTCCGTCGAATTCACAGCTCGAGATATCTTATAATATAAACATGATGAAAATTATGCAGTTATCCTCGAATCCATGAAAATTATAAAAATTGCGACATGTTTACACGATAAATGATTTTGTTTATATCTTTTGAAAAGGAAGAGGAGTAGGAGGAGGGGAAAATAATTAGAACTAGATGAGGTAAGAGTAAAAGTAGATTTACAAAGTAGCTAAAGAAGAAGCATAAGAAGAAAGAGGAGGAGGAGAAGAAGAAGGAGAAGGAGGAGGGGAATAAGAAGGTTAACAAACCAGTACGTATAACCTCGAACGCCATGCTGGTTTTTGGTTGGTTGCTACTTGTTGCTGAAATCGAGATGTTAATCATTTGAGTTTTCGCATTGGTTTCCGCCTTGATGGCCATCGAAACTAGTGTCTCCTGCCGATTGAATAAATCTTTCGCAGAGATGATCTGATCAAATATGATATTTACAATATTTAGTTGTTATTTCTCCCAACAGCATTGGGACAACGTTAAAGACGATGTGGACGGATGTAAGGCGTCATTAGACGGACATGTGAAGTGAAAAAGTGAGTCGTGAAGTAGACATTGTCATTAGGAGGACAAATAATTTACAGACAAGTTTTAGGGATAGGGTTTAGGGTTAGGTTTAGGGTGAGGATTTGTATGATTTTCAAGTAATATACGCTATAGGGATATATATATATACATAGTTACTAAATTATGCATACCTCTTGTAAAGTTGGTGTTTTTTTGTGTGTGTTTTGTTTGCAACTTAGGAATAAAAGGAGCGCTTGTTTAATTTGGGCCTTTGCTAGATACATGTGGTTGCAAGCTTTAATATGCCGCATTCTCACAAAACATAAATCGGGACAAATCAGTTTTCACACTTAAAACATTACACAATTTGGTAAGAGTATGAATGATAAAGTTGTTAACTGTATATATATATATATATATATATATATATTACACACATCCATAACGCCCAGATTGGAGGCAAATCCTATCTATAGGAAATGTTACTATATTATACTATCAGCAGACCGTTCACAATATGACGAAGAAAATCACTTTGCATCTCATGCCATGTATGAAGCACATCTTATTTTGCACAGACATTCAAACCTAAGAAGACTTAGACTAATTCTCACCCTTCTGTCCCCATTGCATTCCAGCTCAAGATCACTTGACTCAGGTTCAAGACCAAAACATCTCCCAGGATGTACCTGATGGTATAGCAGATTTTCCTCTTCTTCCTGAATTTTCTGTTTTATATTAAGAACATACACAAAACAGTTACATCCGTTCGTGATTGGAATTTTAGTAATATCGATGGTCACTTCACTTTCTATGATCTGCCAAAAATGATAAACAGTGCGTTGCATTTAATGAAAATTTGTTCAACATTTCTAAAGTATATCGATATATAGATATACTTTGAAACTGTTGAACAGATTTTAAGATTTAAAGTATCTTTTCCCGTTCTCCATCAAAATATTGCATGAATCCAAAACACTGTTCACATGTAAGACTGTCTTTATTTAGCTTTGTAGATTTTCTTTCGTCATGTATCATGCATTTAATCAAAGGGAATATGTCTTTTTAACACCATGAACAAGGTAATGTCATTTATAATTGTTAAGAAGGGCTACTCATGACATTCGAGGTAAAATATAAAGAGGTTATTTTTTAACATTTATATTTTTACACTGATAATAATTTAAAGGATAACACTTTATGAGAGAGAAACTTAAAAGTCAAACGTTAGACTTTTTCAGAAACTGATTTTATTAAAAAGTTTATAGAAGATATATGAATACAAGACATTTGCAGCTTTGCCATGAGTTTTTATTCAGAAGTATACACAGTTATATTGTCTTATACAGACTTTTTATTATCGATCAAAAATATAGGCCGGCATAGACAGCATCCAACTTATGTGACTAGACCTGTCTCGAAAAGTTGAATATTTTAATGTAATCATTTACTCAAAGTTTTTAAAAAAAAAGACGTCAATTCAATGATAAACTTGGCACCCTGTGATAGATAAAGTACACTTTTCCTATGATAAACTTGAAAACAATGTAGAGCAATAAGAGTTTCCATGAACGTTTTTCAAATGGGGGGACTCGGATTTGTTTTATTTTTCGTCTATTGCATTATAATAATGGTAAATAAACCATTTGAAATGCAGATACTTGATAAACATATATATACCTATATATATATATATATATATATATATATATATATATATATATAAGAAAGTCTAGAGTTCTGTTCGTAATTCGAGCAAACACACAAAAATACAATAATGAGGCTCCGTACCTGAATAAATGATATGGCACGGGATGCTCATATTTTGGTGCATAACAACAATATTTTTCAAAGCCAAATACAATCATTACTTCACACAGCCCTACGCGCAAAGTTTCGAAATTGTTTTCCGTATACGCAGCATATATATATTACCTGAACAATGTAAGGTATGTCTTCATGTATGTAAATCCGAAGTGCGATGTCTTCCCCCTGTGCCATGTCAATGGGAAGGAAAGGGGTGCACATCATTCGTTTACCAAGAGCATGATCATGAAGCTTCATCGGTATCCAAAGCTGTACCTTGTCCTGAATTACAGACGGGGCATCTATGACGATCTTGATATCCCTTTTCTTAAGGATACATTGCGTATAACCATCATCAAGGGACTGTTCGCGGTGAACTGTAAACAGTTGCATATAAAAACGAAAACAATGCAAATACAAATATGTTTGCTTTATTTTGTATGACCATAATTAATGTGATGACTTTAACGATTCTTCAATTTGTTGCTAAATGCTTTGTTTACATCGTTCGCGTGAGTTATTTAAAGCCATTGATAAATTACAGAAATTGACATTATTTTCATGAAAAGTATATATGAATAGGTGAGTGTGGAATGTATGAAAATAATCTTTAGAATTACGGCACATTTTAACAAGAGGTAAGAACTTTAACATTTTCACTGGGCCAAGTAAGAGAGTCACTTGAATGTAACGTGGCAAATCCTGAAAACTGTTATGTTTATAACTCCCTTACATCCTCATATTACCAACTAACCTGAGGCTGATTCAGTGTGCTTCCAGATAATGTCAGTATGAACAGCTGATGATTTCACCACGGTTGCAGCATGCGGCATAGTCAATGTTACAGGCTTTGATGTGGAATAGCGCCACTGTGCAGGGAATGTGACTCCAATGCCATGGCCTGTAAGAAACTCCCCCTCTCGGATAGGTGGGGGATCTTCAGTAACTAGAGCTATAGATACATCGTGACAAGAGCCAGCCTGCAGTGTCCTTGGTGGAATCGACATTGTGACGTCACAGCTGTCTAAATGTAGAACTCCTCCTTCACAGCCAATAATGCGATTAATCTCAATAGATCTTGCAATCGGTAGATCTACATTTTGTTCATACGATACGAAAAAAGGAACAAGTTAATCAGGTAGAGGAAAACATTGGATTTTTTTAAATCTTAGGGAGAAGTAAAGTCACTGAAAACAACATAAAATACATACCGCGGAATTCATGAACACCATCTTCGGATAAGCTGCCAAAAGAAGAAAAAAGGAAAAAAGAGGTACTACGAGTCAATCAAATTTGAATGTATTACTCATCATGCATCCATGTTTTACGTCATAGAATATCTTGTTTTATATGACAGTGTTGTATCGACATTGTGTTGATTATAAGGTCTTCAATGCCATCACATGATACACGATAAGAATTATTGTCTTTAAGGACTGATGTTTGCACCCAAAAAAAATAGGCAATCGACAAATCACATGAAAAATAAATCAATCTATCAGCTTGGCCCGCGTACAATAACTAAAGGAACTTTGTACATAAGTTAAGTTGGCATATTTCTGAGATTGTATTTTCTTGATTATATGTATTTATTTTTGATAAACAAAATAAGCAGAATCATATTTTACGCAGCCTGGTTATATTATCTTTATAATTTTCTCACCTCCGTAATACCATTTGTCTAACGCGCTCATCTCTTGTATACTGTACCGGGGTAAAACCTTCGTTATCCTTGATGTCGACCTTGGATCCTTGATTTATAAGGAATTGTATCAGAGCCTCCGCGGGGGATAAGTCATCATCACTCTCTTGTTGTATCTATTTTGTTAATGCATGAAAAGGTCAAGGATTTATGATTTCTTAACTGCAGGAACTAGATTATAGTGAAACAAACATACAGACAAATAGAGAATGTCCAAACTAAGTGTTTTTATTACACTCCTACACGTTCTCTACATTTTTCGATAGCACAGAAAAGATAAATTTGTTTTGTATTAAGTGTATAACTGCAGCAATCTATTCGCATGGCATTATCGACTTCTAACATGAAATCAAAGAGAAAGACATTTAGGTAGATTCAAGCCTTTCTGTTTTCTCACCAGAGGATGGTAGTTATTTGTTTAAGACTTGTATTACAATATTATACATGAAATATAGAATTTGAAGAAAAAAAAATTATTTCATGATGACTTCACAAGCTATGCAAGTAGTGAGAATATTATCTTAAAAGACAATTTTTGTGTTGGTTGGTTTGATCTCCAGGAGGAGATAGTCAAGTTGGGGAGAGTTGTAGTGATATGAATACAGGTGTTGTACACATATGCAAATATGCACATACATGCATCCACTGCTTTCTTGAGTGTGTGTATGCAAATATGCACATATCCACTACTGCACCTTGTGGAAGCCATGACCTAAACAATGGTAAACACTTCAATGAGCATGCATGGGCAATTAGGCATGAATATATGAATAAATGTACATGGACAGTGGATGCACAAAAGGGATGTTGGTATGTTAGGAGAGGGACACATGTTTTGGGCTCTGAGAAAGAAGGTACTGTGATAGGGAGAAGACTCCATGTTGGATTGTTAAGGTGTGTCCCTTGCAGGACCTAGACTGTTCAGTTGATTGATATTGAGAGAGACAGAAAAGAGTAAAGTTTGCAGTGAACCAATAAAGAGGGAAACCAAATGGAACCAAATTGAATCCTGCGTCCTTATTGCTTGGCTCGTTACAATAGGATTACTACTAATACTTATCTTTATAATACCACTACTATTGGTAATAATAATAATAATAATAATAATAATGATAATAGTAATGATAATAATAATGATAATAATAATGATAATAATAATAATAATACGTTGACGTGTCCATAGAGATTAGCACGTGTTAGCCCAATCTTCATTCCATGGTTTCGCCCACACATCTACGAACATGCACGACATAAACGCACACAAATTACCTTTTGAGCCGGTGAAAAGATTGTAAAAAGGTAACCATCAACATGATAAAACAAATCAAACGGATAGTTTGAGCATTTTACTAATGCCAAGCCTGTCGAAATGAGGGAATTTAACAACGGGGAACTGAACACGCGCACACGCACACACGCACACAAACACATACCGACGAATAAATATATATATATAATCAAGCTCATGCATGTCCTTCCCATATCCAAAACGATGAGATATTCTGAGAATCGGTTAATTGAATGGGTAAGGAATTCATACGTACGCACACACACAAACACACGGGCATACACTGGCGTACTGGTGGGGGGGGGGGGGGGGCTTGGGGGCGCTAACCCCCCCCCCAAATAAAATTGAACCATGACTTATTTTCAATTCCATATACAAGTGATGTATAAATGTTCCTGATATGACATGATTTTCAACAAAATGCGTGTTTCTCAATTTCTCCAGAAGTAACTGTGACAAGCACTGCCGGGCGTTCCATACTAACATCAGGTAAACACTGCATATGCACCGTTAAGGGGCCCAGTGGGGGAATTGAATTCAGACAAGATTAATTTAATTTAATAAAACGGCAAAGCTTCCGCGCTTCGGGGGGGGGGGGGAACTGAATTTAGACTAGGATTAAGAGTCGAGAACGGTACAACGAATCGTCTTCCTTCTTTAATAATTTAATGAAGAGTCAAAGCTTCCGCGCTTTGCGCGTGAGGGGGAAACTGAATTCAGACAAGAACACGATACAACGAATCGTCTTCTTTCTCTGAAAATTAAATGAAATGTGAAAGCTTCCGCGCTTCGCTCGGGATGGGCAAATATGAATTGAGACAAGGATTAAGAGTAATAGTTTATTGAAACGTCAGAGTTTCCGCACTTCGCGCGAGATGGACGAAAATGAATCTAGCAATGATTAAGAGTCGGGACCGGTACAATAAATCGTCTTCTTTCTTTAATAATTTAATAAAGTCTCAAAGCTTCCGCGCTTCGTGCGGGAGGGGAAAACTGAATTGAGACAAGAACACGATACAACGAATCGTCTTCTTTCTCTGAAAATTAAATGAAACGTGAAAGCTTCCGCGCTTCGCGCGGGATGGGCAAATATGAATTGAGACAAGGATTAAGAGTAATAGTTTAATGAAACGTCAGAGTTTCCGCACTTCGCGCGAGATAGACGAAAATGAATCTAGCAATGATTAAGAGTCGGGACCGGTACAATAAATCGTCTTCTTTCTTTAATAATTTAATAAAGTGTCAAAGCTTCCGCGCTTCGTGCGGGAGGGGAAAACTGAATTGAGACAAGAACACGATACAACGAATCGTCTTCTTTCTCTAATAATTTAATGAAAGGTGAAAGCTTCCGCGCTTCGCGCGGGATGGGCGAAAATGAATTCAGACAAGGATTAAGAGTAATAATTTATTGAAACGTTGTAGCTTCCGCGCTTCGCGCGAGATTGGCGAAAATGAATTCAGACAAGGATTATGAGTAATACTTTAATTAATCGTCATGGTTTCCGCGCTTCACGCGAGATGGGCGAAAATGAATCCAGCAAGGATTAAGAGTCGGAACCGGTATAATGAATCGTCTTCTTCCTTTAATAATTTAATGAAGTGTCAAAGCTTCCGCGCTTCGCGCGGGAGGGGGAAACTGAATTCAGACAAGAACACGATACAACGAATCGTCTTCTTTCTCTAATAATTTAATGAAACGTCAGAGTTTCCGCGCTTCGCGCGAGATGGGCGAAATTGAATTCAGACAAGGATTAAGAGTAATAATTTAATGAATCGTCAAGGCTTTCGCGCTTCGCGCGGGATGGGCAAAAATAAATACAGACAAGGATTAAGAGTAATAATTTATTGTAACGTCAAAGCTACCGCGCTTCGCGCGGGAGAGGAGGGGGGGACTGGATCCAAACAAGAATTAAGAGTCGAGAACGGTACAACGGATCGTCTTCTTTCTCTAATAATTTAATGAAGTGTCAAAGTATCCGGGCTTTGTGCGGGAGGGGGAGACTGAAAAATAACTTAGTTCCTGGCCCCGGGTTTATAGGGTCAAATTTGTAGACATTTGAGCATTGGCATTAATATATTTTTTGGTAATTGGTTGCTCGTTTTGTCGGTAATCGGTGGCCTCTACACCCTCCCCACTCCCCCACTGACAGAGATCTAGCGACGCCCCTGTTAACGACACAGTTTATACACTCGAGAAAATGTTGGCAAGTACTACTGATGAAGTACCGGACCACAGTCTTTGTGCATTGTGCGGCTTCAAAGCATATACGTCTCAAGCCGTAACAGATCACTTTTCTTTAACTTCTAACCAATCAGAAGGCCTCGTTTTTTTCCAGGAAGTGCCGGTGGACCTTAATGCGCCAAATATGGTTCTCAAATTGCAAAAGATCCCTACTCTTGGAAGGGGTAGGAGAAAGCAATTTTACGTCATATTACTCCAGGAAGTGCTTAAAAATGCGTCTAATTTGGTTCTAAAATTTCAAATGCTTCTTACCTTGGGAGGGGTCCAAAAACCCTCCCATACCCATCCCCGCTTGGTCGCTTCGCTCACTCGCCGCTAAAGCCTCGTTCTGTCGCTTCATCGTTTAACATATATTTAACCCCATGCCATTTTGTGCCCCCCTCCCCCCGGTAAGAAATTCCTGGATCCGCCACTGATGCCCATGCATGTTAGAGTGGGGTGCTGCGGATTCTTTTTTGTCAGCCCCCCCCCCCCCCCCCAAACGTTTTTGCTCATTACGCCACTTCGGGCATATATATATGTACCCATTATTAGAAAGACTAACAGGTTTTTGTAAAAAAAAACTAAAAAAGAAGAAACTAAACAAAAATAAATAATTAACCTGCTTCAAAGCTGCCGTCACTTCAACCTGTCTTTCCTTACAGTGGCATAGTCTGATGGCAACATGTAAGGGTGTCTGGCCATCATGAGACTGAGGATTTACACCAGCACCGAGTGATACCAACTCCTCAATGATTGATGATAGCCCGCTTACAGTAGCAAGGTGAATTGGTGTTAGACCAGCACTGTCGCTGTGGTGTATAGATGTTGCATCCTGTGAAAGAAAAGAAACCCACAAACAAACAAATAAATGATGGAATTAAAATATTGTCATGTTATGATGGTGTTACCTTTCATGAATTTTGATTCCGTCAATATATATTTGTGTACATACACACATGTGTTATTATAAATTATATGATACACTATCCATAGTAAAGAGTAGAAGGCATACAGAAGATGAAACTTGGTAGATAATGCATTGTCTATCATTATCATCATGCACCAGTGTATTCTATGCTTGGACAGAGAATGCGACCGTCTCTATGAAGCGTACAATAAGTCCAAGACCATTGAAGAAAGAGAAGCTGTAGGGAACGACCTGCTGATATTACTAAGCGCTAAGAAACTGTATCTGTATACCAGCATTATAAAAAGAGGAAGAGCTAGGTGGGAAGAAGAAGTCTCTGAGATCATCTTTACCCAATCTAGTCGCAAGGCCTGGACTACTATCAACAAGTTCATTGGTCGAAGCAGTGATACATACTGCAAACTCCATCGCTTCAGTCCTAGGTCCTAGTTAAGAATGGAGAGTGGTAAGATAAAACCACTGCGGCCCAAACGCAGTCCCGCTTAGTAAATTCTGAGATAAATAAACTCCTCAAGTCCACTCCAGAGTCAACCTTCATGTATTAAGCCTTCGAGTTGGGTGAGGTTGAAACTGCACTGAACTGCACTGAAGTTCGACAAAGCAATGATAACATACACACGGAGTTCCTCGAGAACCTGAGTCAGAAAGCTACTTCATGGCTATAAGCATTTCTCTCTACCTGCATTACACCATCCATTATTCCATCGAAGTGGAAGACCGCTAATGTTATTGCCATTCTGAAGCCAAAGAAGCCTGCAGACGAGCCCAAGAGCTATTGTCCAATCAGTCTGCTATCTCGCATCTACAAACAACCTGAAATGCTGTTACTTGCCAGAAGCGTCGACATTGTCGAGGAAAGCTACTTACTACCCATGCAGGTTTCAGGAAACTAAGGTAAATTAACCACCTACCACGTGGTCCGGCTTGTAAACGACACAGAGAAGGACCGGAGCATGCTAGCTGAGTTCTTCAACAGATGGCATCTCAAGATGAGCATACCCAAGACTGTACCATCAGTCTTCCATCCGACAAACCGATGCGCCACCCGAGAATTGAATATCTCACTAAATGGAACTAGGCTGAATTTTAACCCAACACCAAAGTACCTAAAGTCACTCGTTGTCGAAGCTTCACCTTCCATGAGCATATCAAAGCCACAACTCAAAATACTCTTGCCAGAGTGTCTTTCCTAAAAAAAACCTCGCTGGGACTGGATGGGGAGCCGATTTCACCACCCTTCGCACCTCCACTCTAGCTCTTTACTTCTCCACCGCAGCGTATGCCGCATCTGTATGGAGCCACATCATCCATGTAAACAAGGTTGACGTTGTCCTCAATTATCTAATGAGACTAATCAGCGGAACACTCACTGCAGCACAGTCATGTCAGCAAACTGCCAGTACTGTCTGGTATACCATTATCTCAGCTCAGAAGAGATGTGAAGTACACTTAGCTTGTCCAAAAATGTGACGGAATAACTGCGTTCTTCCTGTTCTTTCTGCATTTGAAGGGCAACGTCTCCCTATAAGCCACTTTGCAACACAGGCTGCTGGGCTGCCCCTTGGGAAACCCCCTCCACCTTATACCCACCTGGATAGAAAAGCGCTGGTCAGACCTTAGGAATTCGTCTACTACCAACTTGAAGGGGTTCATCCCAGAGCCCTGTGCAAAACGAAGTGACAGTGACCTCTCAAGAAAAGCCTGAGTCAACCTCAGCCGTATCACAACTGGATATGGCCATATACAATATTTCCTGCATAAAACAGAAGCTAATCTATAGCCAAACCGTACCTGTGGAAAGATCCAAACTATGGATTACGGTATCGATGCTTGTCCTATCTATAAATCCCCTCACGCTGCTTTTGGACTTCGATAGTTCGATGATTAGACCATCAGTTGGCAAAATAAGGATCTTCCTATAGATGATGTACAACTTGATATTCTTCGTACGATCGAACGATCATTATCATTATTATAATAAGGTATATTCATGTTAACGGCATCATAAAAAGGAAGACACTATTTCCGAGTAAAATCAGCAAAACTAAGGAGAGGTTATTGTTGTTAATGAGTTGTGAATAGTAAAGGTAGTAGGGAAAGAATGTATAGTATGAGTGATGTTGGTACTGATAGTAATATATCATAATAATTAACATAATGAATTGAATGAGTTACATCTACATGTACCTTATCTAGAAGAACCCGTGCAGTATTAGCTATGCCAGAGCTTAGTGCAATACTTATCGGTGACTGGCCTCTTCGAGAAAGTCTCGTGCTCATAGCTGCTTTCCGATCCAGTAGATTCTTCATTATTTCATTCCCACTTTTTGAAAAAAATAGCAAAATATGCATTTATGTATATTCTTTTAACTAACTACGTTAACAAATTCATGAACACTGTCAACGTTTTTTACTTTAATAACTAATAGCTTGATTTTAAGATGACAAAGGGAATTCTGTTTTGTGTTTTTTTACCAACAATATTTTCGTATCATGTTTTTCCCCCAAATCAAACTACTTACCTTTTTCTTTAAATAAAAGGCGACATTTAATTGCAGCGGAATTTTGGTTTTGTCTCATTCATTTTTAAATATAATTGTCCTATGCAACTGCTAATAAACCTACCGATAAAATGGGAACTAAAGAAATGAAATGATATTTTTAAAAAAACATTTAAAGAAAAAAAGGGATATATTATTTCTGTTGAATGAATCAACAATACAGTTGAATCCTATTTTGTGATATTGTCATGAAGAAATTCATAAGTACTATTAAAGTATGAAACATGTTGTATAAACAGTACACCTTGCTGCAGCATAATGGACGGCTGTCCATCCTACTGCATCTTCTGTCTCGATATCTGCATTGTTTTCGAGCAGCAGATGTACACAGTCCAGATGTCCTCCCCTTGCGGCAGCCATAAGTGGCGTGACTCCTTTTAAGGTCTGTAAGATAAATGATATCGGAACACTACCTATAGTTTTAAGTCGACCCACCATAAGATACATGTATTCCTACTCTAATTTCGTCGATGACTACAGTTTACCCTGCATAGGAGATACTCAGGGAGAATATGGAATGCATACTCACTTGTATGATTATTTCGTTCATAGAATAATATCTTTGACTTTTTTTTAAAATTATTTTTTCTTCAATTATTATGTTATTAGAATTCGTTGAAGATATTTCTTTTTACTCATATCTTCAGCACTGCTAGAAATCAATGTTACTTCGGGATCATGAGATTTGAGAAGCTCTGTGCTGATTAAAATGATACCTCACTTGTGAGATCCTATTCACTTTTGTTTACATATATATATTTGAATGGCTTTTACTATTAAAACGGTCGAGTTGCGGCGCGGCTCGACGAACTGGCCGAAATTAGGCACCAAGTCTTGTATGGTGTGTTCAATTTTTTATATCGATGCTAAAGGTAAAAACGCGCCCCTTTCTGAATTATTTTCCGATTTCAAGCTTTCAGATACTAAAGTTAAAATTTTAACTACAATAATAAAAGATTGAAGTCTAAAACATGTGAAAAGTTTAACAATCATTTATTTAAACTTTCCCCACCCTATTCAACAAACGTATTAATTGTTTTCATGTACTTCAAATTTTCTGATAAATGCGAAGTCTATAACACCAACACTATATTTACTACATGACTTTTTCATAATTCTTCTTTCCACTCTTAAAAATCTACCGCAGGCTTGTTATTGAGACATGTATAAGACTGCAGGCATTCCCTAACAACTATCCCCTGGACAATGATCCTCTTGTAATTACCCCCAAGGACCAATAACAAACAGAGCAACTACACCCAGGGCAATAATTCATGCGACAATTACCTCCCATTTAGGTCCTGGGGGTAGTTGCCCACGGCGACAGTTATGTCTCAATAACATGCCTATTTGAACGTATTGAGTCCATGAGAACAGTAACTCATGGACTCAATTGTAACTTAAAGCAATTGTGTTGGAGAGGTTTAATAAATGAATATTAAACTTGTTCGCAACTTTTGGACTTCATTCTTTCATTAAAATGCTTTAAATCCTTACTCGAGTATCTACAAGCCTGAAATCGGGGAACTCATCCCGGGAGACCTATTTTTCTATTGTTTTCCCTCTGACCAAACACACGTGATAAAATCATACAACAAAATTGGTTGTTAAATTTCGGCCAATGCACCGCACTGCGCGAACGACTGTTACGCCAAAGCTCTTTGAATTTAGCAACAGTACCTGAAATCCAACTTCACGAGCGTTGTGACCATTTCCAGATGTACCGCAAGTGTTGTTTCTCAAGAAATATTCCAACGATTCCAAGTGACCATTATCTGCTGCGAAATGAAAAACTGTCCAACCGAAATTATTATGTGCCTCGATATCTCCTCCTTTCATAATGAGATATTTTAGAATGTCAAGGTAGCCCCCACGAGAGGCAGCATGAAGTGGAAGATCACCATCAATTGCTGGTTTGTTTACATCTCCTCCTGCATTCAATAGACATTCAACAACATGGAGATGACCCTCTAATGAGGCGATGTACAGGGGTGTATAACCATGGTTATCAACCGAATTCGGGTTCGCTCCTTGAGAAATTAGATAGTTTACAATGTTTACATGACCACTATATGACGCCGTATGGAGATATGTCGCGCCATTCTTTGCTGCTTTCTTCACATCAGCTCCTGCATTCACTAAACATTCAACAACATCAAGATCGCCCTTTCGTGAGGCAATGTGTAGGGGTGTACAACCATCGTTATTAACCGGATTCGGGTTCGCTCCTTGAGAATTAAGGTATTTTACAATGTCTACATGACCTGTATATGACGCCATATGGAGAGCTGTCGCGCCATTCTTTGCTGCTTTATTCACATCAGCTCCTGCATTCACTAAACATTCAACAACATCAAGATCGCCCTTTCGTGAGGCAATGTGTAGGGGTGTATAACCATCGTTATTAACCGGATTCGGGTTCGCTCCTTGAGAATTAAGGTATTTTACAATGTCTACTTGACCTGTATATGACGCCATATGTAGAGCTGTCGCGCCATTCTCTGATGCTTTCTTCACATCAGCTCCTGCGTTCACTAGACACTCAACAACATCGAGATGACCCTCTTGTGACGCAATCTGCAGTGGTGTATAACCATTCTTTGCTGCTTCATTCACATCAGCTCCTGCATTCACTAGACATTTAACAACATTGAGATGACCCTCTTGTGAGGCAATATTCAGGGGTATATACGCTTCATTATTAACTGAATTCGGGTTCGCTCCTTGAGAAATTAGATATTTTACAATGTGTCCATGACCTGTATATGACGCCGTATTAAGAGATGTCACGCCATTGTTTGCAGTTTTTTCACATCGGCTCCTGCATTCACTAGACATTCAACAACAACGAGATGACCCTCTTGTGATGCACGGGATAGGGGTGTATAACCATTGTTATCAACCAAATTCGGGTTCGCTCCTTGAGAAAGAAGATATTTTACAATGTCTACATGACCTCTATATGACGCCCTATCCAAAGATGCTACGCCATTCTTTCCTGCTTTCTTGACATCAGCTCCTGCATTCACTAGACATCCAACAACATCAAGATGACCCTCTTGTGAGGCAATATGCAGTGTTGTATAACCATTCTGTGTTTCTTTATTCACATCAGCTCCTGAATTCACTAGACATTCAACAACACCGAGACGACCCTCTTGTGATGCATGGAATAGGGGTGTATAGCCATTGTTATCAACCGAATTTGGGTTCGCTCCTTGAGAAATTAGATATTTTACAATGTCTACATGACCATCTAATGACGCCGCATGAAGAGATGTCGTGCCAATCTTTGTTGCTTTGCTCACATCAGCTCCTGAATTCACTAGACATTCAACAACATCGAGATGACCCTCTTGTGAGGCAATTAGCAGGGGTGTATAACCATTCTGTGTTGCTTTATTCACATCAGCTCCTGAATTCACTAGACATTCAACAACACCGAGACGACCCTCTTGTGATGCATGGAATAGGGGTGTATAGCCATTGTTATCAACCGAATTTGGGTTCGCTCCTTGAGAAATTAGATATTTTACAATATCTACATGACCTTTTTTTGACGCTGCATCGAGAGATGTCAACCCATTCTTTCCTGCTTTGTTCATATCAGCTCCTGCATCTACTAGACATTCAACAACATCGAGATGACCCTCGTGTGAGGCAATATGCAGGGGTGTATAACCATCGTTTTCAACTGAATTCGGGTTTGCTCCTTGAGAAATTAGATAGTTTACAATGTCTACATGACCACTATATGACGCCGTATGGAGAGACGTCACGCCGTTCCTTGCTGCTTTTTTCACATCAGCTCCTGCATTCACTAAACATTCAACAACATCAAGATCGCCCTTTCGTGAGGCAATGTGTAGGGGTGTACAACCATCGTTATTAACCGAATTCGGGTTTGCTCCTTGAGAAATTAGATAGTTTACAATGTCTACATGACCACTATATGACGCCGTATGGAGAGACGTCACGCCGTTCCTTGCTGCTTTTTTCACATCAGCTCCTGCATTCACTAAACATTCAACAACATCAAGATCGCCCTTTCGTGAGGCAATGTGTATGGGTGTACAACCATCGTTATTAACCGAATTCGGGTTTGCTCCTTGAGAAATTAGATATTTTACAATGTCTCCATGACCTGAATTAGACGCCGCATAGAGAGATGTCATGCCATTCCTTACTTTTTTGTTCACATCAGCTCCTGCATTTACTATACATTCAACAACATGTAGATGACCCTCTTGTGAGGCAATGTCGAGGGGTGTATTACCATAGGTATCAACCGAATTCGGGTTTGCTCCTTGAGATATTAGGTATTTTACAATGTCTACATGACCTTTATATGACGCCGTATCAAGAGGTGTCAGACCATTCTTTGCTACTTTCTTCACATCAGCTCCTGCATTTACTAGACATTCAACAACATCAAGATGACCGCCTCGTGAGGCAATGTACAGGGGTGTATAACCATCGTTATTAAATGAATTCGGGTTCGCGCCTTTACGTATGATGTAATTTACAGTATAAATATCACCCTCGGAAGATGCATTTAGAAGGATAGTACGGACAATATCAGTACGTCCAAGATCTGCTTCCTTAGACATGATCATCTCTGCTATATGATTTACCTAGTGGTCCAGAACCATTGTGTGATACTTTGTTTACATCTCCCTTATATTGACGAGACACCGAACAATATCAAGCTTGACTGTCTGTGAAGTATTATGGAGAAGTGTATAGTCATTATCATCAGCACAACATGTATTGAGTATGTATAGACATGGCGTATTTCACAACTTGTATATGTCCCCCTTGCGTTGCTCCTTGTAACGGTGTACCATGATATCCTGATGCTTTTTTACATCTGCTCCTTTATTCACGAGACATTCGACATGAGCGAGAATGACCTTCTTTAGTGCAAGATAAAGAGGTGTGTTACGATCATATTACACCAATCAAGGACATCAACTTTAGCGAAGGGAAATTCGACAACATCGAGGTAACCACAAGAAATGCGTGACGAATTACCGTTGTGCCAATGTCATCTCTGCTGTGAATGAAAAGAAAGATTGGGCAGAACAGTTATAATACCAACGGTCAATCCCTATCCCTATGCTAATCCTTCCTTGATATCTCTGCCCCCCCCCCCCTCATTAGCTCTCTCCCTTTTTTTCTTTTCTTTCCCACTTGTATTTCTATCCCTTATTTTATTTTTGTTTTTTGTATTGCTGCATTAGTCTTCTTCTTCCGTTTTTGTTCTTACTTTCCATTTTCTTTAATCATGTTTTGTTACGTACCGTTTCTCGTTTCTTGATAGGTTTCCTTGTAATTATTCTTTCTTCCCTCACATTAAAAGTAGTGCTGAAATAAGCACTGATCCTTTTATTTAATTGTATACATTTGGTTATGCTGAGGAAAGCACATAACTTATCCCTTTTTTCTCAATTGTTTACGCAATGCTTAGTAAATTACGTCACTTAAAGATAACTCTCGTATACATAATCATAGTTAGTTTCCGTTTGTTAAACGTGATTTTAGACACAGTGTCTGGTTCAACTTATTTAACTCTTTGTTTGCTTTGTTCGCCGATTTGCACGGACGTAGGCGTGCCAACTTCGCATTTTTGCACAGATGTATACGAGTCAATTAGACATTCATAATACCGCTCGCAGTGTGTAGCCACGCGTTGCGTTTACTATTGTTTACATTGTATACATCGCACACTTTCCGGTAAACTGTTTTTCTTCATAGTGTTACATTCGAAATTACCGTGTATTTAGCGGTTTTCTTTGGATTTTTTTTACTGATGTTACGATGGCACCTGCTGGAAAACGTCAACGTGTGTTTAGTGTAGAGGAGGCTCGAGATCTTGTTACTATGGAAGCATGGAGCATGGACTCTGATTCCGACGAATCGAGCAGTGACGAAGACTCTAGTGATAAAAGTGTTCCCTGAGAGTAGACTGATAGAATAAGAATGAATAAAAATTAATGAAAGAGCTAGAGATGACAGCAAGAAAGAGAGTAGACTGATAGAATAAGAATGAATAAAAAAAATGAAAGAAGGAGATAGAGATGACAGCAAGAAAGAGAGTAGACAGTGATAGAATAAGAATGAATAAAAATAATGAAAGAAAGAGATAGAGATGACAGCAAGAAAGAGAGTAGACTGATAGAATAAGAATGAATAAAAATTAATGAAAGAGCTAGAGATGACAGCAAGAAAGAGAGTAGACAGTGATAGAATAAGAATGAATAAAACTAATGAAAGAAAGATGTATCCTGTCTTGCCGTCATCTTTATATCTTTCTTTTATTATCTTTATTCATTCTTATGCTATCAGTGTTTACTCTCTTTCTTTCCGTCATCTCTATCTTATTATTATTATCATTTTCCTATCTATATGTACCCTATGTCTTGCCGTCATCTGTATATCTTTTTCTTATTATCTTTATTCATTATTATGCTATGAGTGTAATACTCTCTTTCTTGCCGTCATCTCTATCTCATTATTATTATCATTTTCCTATCTATATGTACCCTATGTCTTGCCGTCATCTCTATATCTTTCTCTTATTATCTTTATTCATTCTTATGCTATCAGTGTTTACTCTCTTTCTTTCCGTCATCTCTATCTTATTATTATTATCATTTTCCTATCTATAATTATGTACCCTATGTCTTGCCGTCATCTCTATATCTTTCTCTTATTATCTTTATTCATTCTTATGCTATCAGTGTTTACTCTCTTTCTTGCCGTCATCTCTATCTTATTATTATTATCATTTTCCTATCTATATGTACCCTATGTCTTGCCGTCATCTGTATATCTTTCTCTTATTATCTTTATTCATTCTTATGCTATCAGTGTTTACTCTCTTTCTTGCCGTCATCTCTATCTTATTATTATTATTATTTTCCTATCAATATGTATCCTATGTCTTGCCGTCATCTCTATATATTTCTCTTATTATCTTTATTCATTCTTGTGCTATCAGTGTTTACTCTCTTTCTTTCCGTCATCTCTATCTTTTTATTATTATCATTTTCCTATCTATATGTACCCTATGTCTTGCCGTCATCTCTATATCTTTCTCTTATTATCTTTATTCATTCTTATGCTATCAGTGTTTACTCTCTTTCTTTCCGTCATCTCTATCTTATTATTATTATCATTTTCCTATCTATATGTACCCTATGTCTTGCCGTCATCTCTATATCTTTCTCTTATTATCTTTATTCATTCTTATGCTATCAGTGTTTACTCTCTTTCTTTCCGTCATCTCTATCTCATTATTATTGTTATTTTCGTATCAATATGTATCCTGTCTTGCCGTCATCTTTATCTCTTTCTCTTATAATCTTTATTCACAGTAAAGTCCTTTCATTTCATATCACTATTTCTCTCTCATAATGTCTCTCACGTCCGTTCTCCATATTTATTCATTGCATACTCCACTCGTCAATCATTTCTGATAATAAGCTCTCTCACAATAAAGTAAATGGAAAACAATGCAATATAGTTTATATTTTAAGATTGATTCATTCTTTCTTTGTATATCTATGGCTGTGATAAATGTACTTGAAATCAATTTTATTGAGGGGTAAAGAAGGTGAGAGAACAGATGCGGTGAACATTCTAATGAGACATTTCAATAAGATGCTGATTATGTCATGTATATCACATATAATATATTATGCCTATACCATTTTTACATGCTCATACCAGTGGGCAAAATCAATAACATTCTCTTATTTCTTATTGACTTATCATGGCACAACAAAGAAAAACATCCCACGACGTCCCTTTTCATGCCCCGCTAAACCGGACATTGACAATAACCTGGGGTAATAGGGATTTCAATGGGCAGATTAGCCCATTGTCAAGGGTGGCTGAGCGGGGTACTTTCAAGTCTCTCCCTATTGAACTTCTTTTCTTCAACAACCTAAATACTAACCTTCTGAATTGTTAGAATACTTGAGCAAGGTATGTAAAGAAAGGTAAGAAGTCACCTTTCTAATAGATTCGATTTGAAGATGTCTTATCATTGCTAAATAAGAAATTCTAGAGGGATAAAAAACTGCCGT